>CAADRB010000005.1:5193236-5308204 GCA_900708905.1 Hymenolepis diminuta | reverse complement strand
AAGTAGAATCATTAGAACATCTTATTGCTTCTTCAGTATTTGTTCAAACGTTTCTCAGGTTTAATCAGAATTAATTCATTTGTGTTCCTGCTGCTTAATCAGGATGAGTTTGAATTCTTCAGCATCCTAAGTCATTTTCTGAATAGACATTTAAACTTTGCATTCACCTCACTTGCGTCGCCAATCTTTACGATCTACGAGTCCGATAAAACCGATAGAAAATGCAAATTAACTTAAATAATACTCTTAAAAATATTGAACAAAGTGGCATTTAAATACCCAAACACTTGTGTTTTCGGGTTTCTAATTCGAGTTAAACGTGACTTAAGATTTAAATACTATCGGTGCATTGACAATGACCACTAGAGAAATAATCAAATGCGGCGCTAATATTCGTGAGAATCTGAAGGCTGAATTCAATTCAACATTAATTGAATTTATAACGTTCAGGCCACAGTTGGATATCGTAAAATTTGACTATGTAATTTTATATTTCGTTTGTAAATCCCTTTTCTTGTGAATTTAGATATGCATCCAGTTGCTGTATGACTTCTAAAGCATATTAGTACGTATTCGTTCACTCGGTGAATCACTTATCCAATTTCCAAGGACCATTAAATTTTACCCAGCTTAAAGACAGCACAGTAATATTCCCTCGGCCCTCCTGCTATTTTGTTTATATTTTCGAGAAATTATACGGCGCTAAGCTTTAATAACGCCATTAGCATTTAGTTTGGAAGTAAATTTTAACTTTATACACATACATCAACCCGATGAAGGCTAGAACTTGAAGGATAACTCTCTATGCATTTTCCAGAATTACCTTTTATTCGCATTCTCCACGATAATACCTCAGTTTTTCCGCCCACGAAGTTGGAGCGACCTCATTTATGTCCCTATGACGCATAACCCCCGTCTGTCTGACATGTCTAAACGCGTCCATCGATTTCCCCTCTCTCCTAATAACCGCCTCGCTTCACATAAAAGGCACATCTGCGCTCATGCTCTGACGTGGTCTTCTCCAAGTGACTCATATGCAGCTACCCTTGTTGTCCGAACAACAACACACACTGGTCAGTGTGGACTCCTACACGTCCTGTTCATCTCCTCTCTTCCTCAGCACCCTGCTCCCTCTCCCTCTCTCTGTTACTCGTCGTGGCTTCCTTGAATACATTTTGGTCTACTCAACTCTTGGTGTTCTGTTTCACAATTGTTGGTGGCTCTTACTCAAACAGCTACGAATTGGTGACTGTTATTGTTGCAGTAATTTGTTAGCTGCAAATCGTTGGTTGTTATCTAACTCCAACAAACTCTTTTCTGGGAGATACATTATCTCCTATCAATAGATCGTCCTCAAATATGCACTTTTACATTTAAATATTCCTTACTTTATCTTTCTAACCATTGTTTGGTCTTATTATGGCAAGCAAATTCCTTGCATATTTAAAAATTAACTCCACCTTGAGCCAATTGTAGTGAGCTGCCTTATACTATTTTCTGCCTTTAGAAAGTGATCATAAACCAAGGTGACATAGCCAATCACAGAAGTGAATCAATCTGCCACTAAGCCTTTAATATTGTAAAATAATCTCGTCCACAAACCCGTGAATCGAATAATGAAGATTAAGCATTAAGATATCACAGAGTGAACTCTTTTCCCCGCTGAACTAGGATTCAAACACTGGCTTCATTTCTCACTTTGTATTGATCCCCTCCCAGTTTCATTTGCTTAAAGTCTCGATAACCTTCCTCCAGCAGAATCTTTTGAATTTCTCTCATCTAATGTTTTCATAGTGTTTTTGGAAGCAAACAGATATAATCACGAGAGCATCGTAAAGTATGATTTTCTAGGCCACGGTAAATGAAACCTTGTATGAACGTAATTTCGTGAAAAGGTTACGCCATTTCTTGCTGAGTGCTTTAGGTGCATCACTTCTAGTTTTAAACATTTTTTTCTCCTTTTTTAGTCGTTATTATAATTAATCCGAAAAAATTTACACTTGAATGGCCTAATTGGTATGCGGCGATCAAGTAGAGCCGTTTTAAGTGGCGTGAATTTTGTTTCTCATTTGAACCTACACTTAGATCGTGGAATTATTGGAAAGATTTCACAATTAATTCAAAGGACTATTTAACAGAAATTGTTTTGCTATATAAGGTTAAGCAGATTTGGTCAGAATATGAATATTTTCATTTTCTAATCAAAAAGCAGAGCAATGTTTTAAAAATTGCATCTTTGAACTATCTTTAGGTGTCTCCTATCTGTTGTATTAAGCCTGTGAGCCTCTTAATACCAAGTAAGGTCGTTGTACCTTCTTGGCCATTGGAAGAAACAATGATCTGATGTGGCGAATTCCATCATCACGATTAAATCACCAGTCAGTGAGTGCTGGGGATCATAGACTAGAATCTGCTGCAATCCTGGCATTAAATCATGAATTTTGAATTTTGAAACGCGAACTACCCATTTAGTAGATACTTTACAAAAAGAATTCAAAGAAATTAAATGCAGTGAGACCCTTTGATACCTTGACATTCCTGCCATCACCACTTTAATCCATTACCCTTAATCATTTGTTGGATTTTCCATTGACCGATTTCAATCGCTTTCTTCAATTGGAAATTGTGATTTTTGACAAATAATAATCTCCTAGCCGAAGTCTTGTTGGTGTTGGAGTTTCTTTTGTGTTTGTAAATCATTTGCTATCCCACATTTAAAATAGTTCTTGACTTTGACATATTACTTCCAAAATTTGTAAGTACAATCATTATAAACGGTGGTAAGTTTTACGAACGAAAAATCCAGTACCTGTAAAGTTGAAAAGTCAATAAGTAGAAATATGTGTACATGATTTTTGAAGGTCAAATAGAGTTGCTCTTTTTATGGTAACTTTTCATGTGCCTCCAAAGATAAATACAAAAGACAGAACGGCGATTTTCCAAGATTGTTTTGACTGGTTTAGTATGTAATAATTAAGCCATTTGCGCTGACAAAAAAGGTCTGGCATTTGGAACCATTAGCAATACCTTAAAAATAAATTTTCATAAGTACACAGTCACATATGAAGGTACAGCAGAGGTAACAATTTGGGGAAGGCATAGAGTGATTTGGTCCGCGTAGTTCAAGGTAACTACTCTTCTTCTCAGCTCGAAAAAAGTATGTTGTATTTTTAAACGATCTTTTGAAGAGCTCGCGCTGAATTCGGCACCAACATTAAGGATAATATACTGATGTTACCACTTCGACCATCTTTGTCCTTCATAAGACTTAAAACAACGGGAAATTTGACATTCGAAGTCCTTGCTGATCATCCTATCTGAGTAATAGTGGTCGTATTAATGGCACAAGAGCATTGCATTCCTTTCCGCTGGTGTTAGCCAAACGGTTTGTAGCTTTGTACCTTACTGTTTCTGATTGAATTCTCCTACGGTGGGGACTTATCAAGTAATTTACTGATTACCCTGAATAAAATATTGGCAATCTCGCAAATTACGATGATTTAATGTTAATATTGTATTTATTGACTATGCCAAAGCATAAAAACTGCTATTTTCTCTCAGATTGCATCTGAACCCAAGAAACGCGAAATCAATCCAAAATGGAATTGAAGTAGAAAAGAAGTTCAAGGCATAAAACGGACCTCTTGAAGTTGATTTAGCGACCCTGACTGTACTCTTTCCACATCTTGGATACTCTTTTGCGTTCTAATATTTTAGTATCCGAATTTCAGCATTTCCTTCCACTTCCTATTGTGAATTCATATTTTCGGTGTCCATCTAATTAATTTAGATGGCTTTAAAACTTTTTTCTTTTAATTTCGAAGTTATTATTTAAAGAAAACACAAACGTCATAATAATAATAATAATAAAATGCTACTCACGGACTAAAATTTTTCCCCTGTTGTAAATTTTAAAATTATTAAAATGTTTTTATTTTTAGTTAATGTAAACTTGTTAACTATCCCATTTGTAAACGAAAAATTTGCATAAATTTGTTTAAATTTTATCAAATACTAAAAAGAAAATCAGCATTCAAAAGAATTTCAAAATCGCCTAATCACGTGGATTTTAGTCAGAAAGATTAGTTTTACGGCCAACATTCTTTGCTGATCTGAGATTATCATCGTTGTCAATTAATGGACTTTCTTGGTGTCATTCCGTATTTAAAATGTAATTATTTACAAATCCATCATGATAGGAAGCAAATCTCCCTGTTGATCTATGGCTAATGCAATAATAAAAACCTTATAAGTGTGCATATTTTTTGACCATCTCTCGATTTGATAAGAAATTTGTATCCAGTCTTATATCTAGAACACAGAATACGTCCTACAAACTCCCCATTATTTATGAGTTAAAACTAGGGAAAACAGACCCCTAAGACACAGCTCTTTGTACCTTAATTAAACATACATATTTACTTTATCTTAAGTCTAACGACTGCCAATTTAGCGGCATGGGGTGACAAGATATGTAATCTCCCAAGTTTCTCCATTAGTAGCTAAATGCTGGGGCATCCTGGAAACAGTAGAAAGCTCTTATCATTTGTCACGACAGTGCTGTGTTAACAAACAATAAATCCTTATTCATCACATCTATTAGAATCTTAGTAAAAATTCTGTTTTTCGGGTCGAAATACGAGTCGGCAAATTGTAGATGGTTGTATAATACTCTCTCAGTATGAGAAATTTGAATCTGTTTAAATACTTCTGTGTATTAGTAGCCTAATATACACTAGTATTAATAACTTTTTCAGTCTTTTTATGAATAAATTGTCCAGCCTTTCTAATGCACCTTATCACGAATGCAAAAACACAAAGAAAACTGAGAGCGTTTTCTTCCTATTTGACATTTTTTCAGTGTCAGATATTCGAGGACGACTGTTATTTTGACGGTAATGGTAAGAATATGTATTATGTCAATAATTGTCCTTGCTAGGTATTTAGATCTCAGCTGTTGTATTATATTAATATTAATAATAGTGCTCCTGATGGTGCCTGTTGGCTCCACTGTTATAGCATTTAGTAAAATTTACTCTTCTGAGAGCGCTAAATTATGCTCAAATTAAATACTAATTTTACTTTCAGACAAATCTCTTACTATTTTGGTCCTCAAAATAAGAAATAAAGTGAAGTGGCAAGATCGATCTGCGGATTAGTAATCCCGGGAACGAACTGTGACACTTCAATTCTGGAACGTGAGACATTAAATTGCATATTTTGCGAATATTTTACAAACCGATTCAGAAATTAAAATAAAATACCTTACTTGACACTCCTGCTTTGATCCCTCCCTCTTGTTCAATATTGAACTTTACTTGTCCGATTTCAGTTGTTTCACCACAATAAAAAAATATAAAATTTTTCTCCGTTGTTGTGCGTTATAGTAACAATATTAAGAACTAATGACTTTCACATTTGTAATGACTCACGGAATGTTTGTCAGTATACCGCAGTATTTAACTTCCTCTAAAATGGTCTGTGTATGAGTCATCCCTCTGTCTTCGTGATGTATATCTCTTTCTCCGTCTTATCTAACCACCGCGTAGTGGACCTTACTCTATCACCTAGACACTTTTCAGCTTACTAGTTTCGAGACTTACGCTTCCTCTCTTTCCTCTCGCACGCGTATTCATCCACAATCTCTATCGTCTACCCGCCATTTTCCCCATCTTTCATTGATGGCCACAAAGTTGTTGCTCCTTCTCGCCCCATTTTTTGCCTGGAAATTTCTAATTTAGTTAAAATTCTGCTTTCACATAGCATTAATCAACTCCCCCAAAATTTTGTTTTTTTTCCAATATTCATTCTCTCGCTTTCGTTTGCTGACTCTGCAATATGATACTTCGGATCTGTTTCTGTCTCTGTCGTTAATGGCTTCAAGGACATCCAGTACCAAGGAGAGAATAATTTTTAAACCATTTTCTCCAAATATAAATACACCAAAGATGGATCCTAACAGTTGCTTCCCTTCACTTTTCTCCTTGGCGAAATAAGTATCGCCAAAAATTGTTCGTTTTTGCTAAATTATTCACTTAAATCATTGTGCTGAAACTAAGCGCAGACGAAAAGAAGAGGGATAAAAATTGACGATTTTTAATTCCGTCATTTATTTAATCTAGATCAAAAAAAAGAGTGAATATATATCGATCTCGATTCAAAATCTCATAATTTAATTACCTGAATTGACGTGAATTCATTGTTTTCTTTTCTTAATTTTGATACTTTTATATTAATTTCTGGAAAGAAAATTTTCCATAATTGACTTTTACTTCAACTAGCTACTGAGATGAATGTCTCAGGAATGAAATGGTAGATGACTATTAGGGGAAAATCTTGTAAGTTGAATTTTGAAATATTTGAATGTGACAGTGAATCATGCTTGATGGATCTACAAAGCAAATGAAGTAAGATCCATCTGGTGTCTTGGGGGTTTTAATCTCTAATTACACTCCTCTATCTTCTGTCCATCATTTGTCTAGACTGTTTGACGTTTTTTGGGGTCTGACACCTTCTAATTACTGAAGCAATAATTTTGTCATGGATAATTATAACCCCCAATAATGATAAAATGCTGGCACGAATTCAATTTCTGTATAAGGAAGGGACAAGAACTGCAAATTGCACTTTAATATGTACTATTTGTCGTGTTTGAGTTTTCGCGTTTTATCCGATTTCAGAGCTTTTCTACAATCCACAAAATGAAGAAAAATGAGGATGTCTGAAGAACGGTTCTTCTAGTAAATACAGTCATCATTCCTGAAAACTGCTTTTAATCTGAGTGCTGATAAAACCTAATTATTAAAAGTTACTTTTCGACTTATGCAGATCCATCTAACCTGATTTTAAGCATTTCGTCTATATCCTACTGTCGATGAAAATAGAGAAGAATTTGAAAGAGAGAGAGAGAGAGAGAGAGGGAGTTTTGTATTGAGAAAGTTTGGGACCTAGAAGGTGCTGGAAAATGTACACTTATTGGGACATTATTTACATCTTGTTTCTGCCGTAGTAATGTATCATTAGCAAAAAACTGATATCTTCTCCAATATTATCTTTGTACTTCAGTTAGTAATGAATTATTTGCAATTTGCAATATTAAGTGGTTCTTAGAATGTCAGTTACAATATCTTAATTTGTTTAATCGCACCCGTTTAAAACGACTCAAAATCAAAAAATCAAAATTGACTTTTTTCCATTAGACGCAGTTCCAGACATAAAATAGGCTAATAAAAAAGAGGTTCAGTCAAAAATGATCCCATTAATTAATCCCGGCCTTCAGTAATTAAGCTCTCTTTTTTCCTTTTTGGTCAAATTAACAAAATCATAAATCGTGTTATTTCTAAAATCATCGGCGTGAGAACGCGGGTGAGGTAAAATTAACAAGGAAAATAATCTCTTTTTTTGTTATTTAAATGATAATGTTACTTTATATTAATGTTTTAATGTCAGTCCGATTTTGATTTCCCCAATAGCAAATAATTTCCATCATTTCAACAAACCGGTTTAATAAAACCGAAATTTCTAGTTAGGTCTAGATGAAGAGTATGAATGAGGTCTGCTATTTTAAAGAGGTTAAAAGTTAACACATTTCAAAGGATAAATCGAGAATGTATTATGAATACGTAAGGCAAGGCATAGTAAACAATATTTTGAGTATCAAAACAGTGTCGGTTGGCCATCCATATCACTGGATATGTGTCGGTGAGTGGCGATTTCGTGACCTTTGACTTAGCAGATGTTCACATAAATCACTGCGCTGTCCAACAATGTTTACCTCTTTATTCAATGCCAACTCCAATGTGAGTATTAAAAAAACCTTCACCATTAAATGCAAGGGGTGACTATTGAAAATTTTTCAAGGTTGAACTTTTCACTTATTTGCAATTAAAGTCCTTTTAAAAAGCAAGGTAGACTATTTTGTCATAAAATCAATGAAATACAAAACCTGTTGTTATTTTGATTGCTTTTCTTTGTTTTTCTTTGTTGAAAATGGAGCGCGAGACGTTCCAAAATAAATTAGTTGAACAATCTCTGCCTGCTATTGTTATTGCCCATAAAATAGGAGATTTCAGAGTGAGTTATCCACTATATTTAGACCTCCTTGACTGGTTGATTTATTTCCGTGGTTGGTCATGCTATCACGATTTATTTGTATCCTTTTACAACCAGGAGGAAGTAGATGCGACTGCCAGATATACACTTAAGATAGTGCAAACCTCTCCCATCTCACTCAAGGTGAACCGCCGTCTTAAATATTAAAAAGAAACTTTAAATAAATCATACAGACAAATCTTGCTACTAAGTTGAAAAATCATAAATCATTACTGTAAATAATATAAGGTTTGGAGGTTTGCACTGATCTCTATGTTTTTTGGGACAATACTCTGTTTCTGTCTACTCTCAAATTTCTCCGATTTGTAATTCTTTTAATTGTTGTCTTACTTATATTTGAAAATATTTCAAATCGTTTTTAAAGGCCTCGCACTTCCTCTTGTCATACTTCGGTACTATTAAATGGCCCTTTCGGCACAACTGCCAAAACTTCCATTAAGTTCTATTTGTTGCAATGGGAAGTATTTATCCACTGATGACCTCACATTTTGAGCATTATGGGAAGAGGTGAGGTAGTTATGCCTTACTCTCCCTTCATGCAACAAGTTCACTTGTATTAATCGTTTCATTTGCTGATTTCAAAATTTGTCGACAAAATGGAAGGTTATTTATCTCAGGAAAAAAAAACGAAGCTAATTAACACTTTGATCAGACGTTATATAAAATTTCCTAAATTTACAAAAAAATTCTCAATATAATTAGTGAATTTCATCATTCATTTCACTATTTTTCCCTTCTGGGACTCCTTTCATTAAAGTTCTTTTCAATTTTCTCTCAAATATTTCAGTTCGCTTTTTTAACTGTTAAACCAATAGGAATTCGTAATTATAATGCATAACAAGAAAAAAAAAGATAAATAAATTTTTCCTGTAGAAAAACAACTGGATTCTGATAAATATAAGTCTAATAAACGATAATGAGGTGGAGTTCGTAAAGGGGGGGGGAAGGGGGAGGGGGTTCAAGATCTCTTCATTTGAATCTTAAATTGGAGTCGTAAACAATTTGCTTAACGGTTAGTTTACTGCTGTATCCTCCAGGGGTTTACATTTCATGATTTGCCCCTGGATTACTGAACAACTTCTTGTTCGTGGACTCTAGTTCTTACAGATTGGTTGTTTAATTGTATTGGTGATCTTACATGATATTCAGCAGCTTACATCATCTTAACGGAGCATAACTGAGATCTCAAGTGTTTTCAATGTTTTCTTTTAATCTATATTAAATTGAATTCCATTTATATTTTATGCTTTCTCTATTCCTCAAACTTTCCTGACATTTTCACTAATTAAATCAGGCGTAATTAAGGTAAAATCAGGATGCTGATTAATTAACTGGAAGTGTATGTGAGGGAAGGAATGGACATGTGATGATTGAAGTATGGCCTGACGATTACAAGAAACTTTATGACCCACCCTTCGACTGCTCCTCCTCTACTAATCCCTAATCTGCTCCCACCCCGTGTCCGATTTTCCGGCCAAATTGAGGACATGAAAGTGCAAACCGGTATGACGACTACTTTCCAGGTCCCCTTTTCTCTAATCTCGCATGTGATCAGCACTTGCACACTTCCCCTAAATTCGTCTTAGTGCTTGAGAAGGACTTTATCTTACAACCATTTTATTTTTTTAATAATTTGTAATGATTCGAGGCATTTATCCTTGTGCAAAAATGAAAGTGATCGGACACCTCTATTTTAAAGAGCCAACTTGTGAAACTTGTTTTGGGCTAAGTTGGTTGTGTTTAATTCTGCAAGTCGTCGTGTGTCCTCTAGGCCATGGCCCAACGACAATTTTTTTCGTCATCCGGCCTCCATGTAACTGAATTAATTAATGTTCTTGCACTTCCAACGTTTAGATGTTTCCTCATAATTGAAAGTTGTGAAAATTTTCCCGCTTTGTCCAGGGAATTCAAGTCAGTCACCATTACTAGAGTTAAGGCAATTTTCAATGTGTTTCTGATAGATACAGTTGAGTATATTTCGTTAAATACTGATATAATGTTGGATTCTCCAGCGGCCACGGGTAAATAATTATATTAAAAAACAATCGCCTCGGATATAGCAAGCTTATATCGATTCTCTAAAATTTTCCGACCAGATATAAGCTTCCGTGTGATTCTTCCACCTTTATTTCAGCTCCATGAAATACAAGACCTAAAGATAATGAGGGTGCTTTAAGAGGGTAACATTACAAATAATATCTTGGAGATAAATCACACCTAAGTATAGAAACATCAAACTATACGAGTGGTAATGAATGTGTTTCACAGGCAACACAAATCAATGCACTAGTAAATCATTATTTTCATCAATCAACATCTTTAAAACAATATATTAATAAATTAACTTATTATTATTGAAAATGTATTTTCTGGCATTTATGTCACCTTCCAACTTAAGGTTCAGATTTCCTTTCAATTTAAAAGCCGTATGTTTTATCCCATTTCTACTTCATCGTGGTAGGCATCGTGATTTTGGATATTGCATACTAAAAGTTTTCTAAGTTCAG
The DNA here is from genome assembly GCA_900708905.1 of Hymenolepis diminuta. Lineage (NCBI taxonomy): Eukaryota > Metazoa > Platyhelminthes > Cestoda > Cyclophyllidea > Hymenolepididae > Hymenolepis > Hymenolepis diminuta. The sequence continues at coordinate 5,297,585 of CAADRB010000005.1, read as the reverse complement.
AAATCTCAACCTCCACTCTCTCACATTCGGGATGATTATTTGATTAAAAATAAATAGTGACAAAAATGAGAAAATAGCTCCATCTGACCTTGAAATGTGTATTTAGTACCATATATAATTATTTAAAAAGACCAATAATTTATAGATAAATCAATCAATTTTATAAAATTTTGCAACTTTATTCAGATGAGATTTATTGAGATTAAAAGCCTTGGGATTGTTGTGATGAATACCATATAACGGGAGTTTTAATGACTGAATGGGATAGGAATGTTTTGGTATATAAAATAAGCATTTATATAGGTTCGTCACTTTTCATTGCACGCTTTCATCTCTTCGTTCTACACAGGCCATTCGGATCTTCTATTAAATCTTCCCTTAACAGAATAGAGATATTAATATTCTAGCATAGCTCCTTAACTAGGTTAGATCTAAAGTACAGTGTGTTTTAAACAGCTATTCATTTTCTATGCGTACAAATATTTTCATGTTTTTAACCGCTGCCTACGCAATGTTCTGGGATGATTTACAATGTGGTTTATATTGGACTAGCGTATTAGTAACTTATTTCAAAAATGAACCTAGTAAAATGTCCCTTTTATGCAACGGTAAAGGCGCAAAAAATCATTAATACCCATCTTTTTAATAATTTTTCTTGGTGTTACTGAAATATTTTAACAATATAACTCAAAATATAAGTTATAAGGAATAATACGAAAACATGTAATTTAATAATCTTTTTCTATCCCACTCTAAAAATTCATCTCGAAAGGCTCTTCGTTTACTTGTTTTTGGAGAGGAGAGGTGCTACAGCCAGTAGATGTCTCTCAATATCTGGAGATTAGAAATGATTGACTGGCGACAAGATCTCCACTACAGTGTCCACAGGCGATCCCGTTGTGTATATTTGTGTGTTTGCACATAGATACCTAAACAGATGTCAGTCATCACGTTTAGGCACCGACGCCGATGACGAGATATGACTGACGTCTAAAGAAGAAATGTTTTGTATATAAACCTATTTTACTTATTAATAAAATGGGGAGTGGCTTGCTTGCCACCTTCGAACTGATCTGGTGACATGAGGGACTTGACTTATTCCCTCTATTCGATCGATGTGAGCCCGATAGATCGTAACGTTATTACGAGAGGACTAATGTAAACATTCCAGAGTTCTCCCTGAGTGAACTGAACTTTGCTATGTTATAAAATCATATACTGATCGCATTTACCTGCACATGGCTGTAGGAAGATATAAACACATCAACCATAACCAAAACTTGGTTAAATCAACTAGTTAATGAGCCATGAATATGGTAGAAAAGAATTCATCAAGAATGCTAGAGATAAACACACGAAAATTAAGCTTTGAAGCATTTGGATATTACAGTGTGAAGTAAACCCTTTCGAGAAAGTAACCAGCTCAGTGATTCCATAAAGCAAATCATATAAAACTCCTGACATCCTAACTCCATTATGCATACCTAATTAACCTCTTTTTCTCACCCTACTGTGTCATTCCTCTATTTTGCTTATACAAATTCATTGCGGTATTAAAAAATAACAATTTTTTACAGTTCCATAGGTGGTAATAATATAACATTTGCAATAGCTAACAAAGTTTCAGTTTTCACCTAGCACCATGACTACATAAAACTTATCAAAACTCAATTTGATGATATGCCCTTAAGCTGACACATCAATCCAATTACATTTAGGGGTCGGTATATGACATAAAAATCAGATTCACGGCCTATAGTTCTTAGAATAGCACTTTGTCTCTCTACTATTTTGGAATCTGTTCGAAATCAAGTTGATTCAAACTATACATGCTATTTTAGGCACAATTCCAAGGCATTAAAAAGTTACTTTTTCACAAATCAAAGTGAAGTAACAAAAAATGAAGACAATTAATCGAAACATTAGAAGAATTTTTCGCTAAGAAATTATTTCACAATCAGGTTAAAGTGGGCAAATTTTTTAAAGAAATTAAATTCTTGTACCATTTATTTAATGCGATCTGGAATTAAACAACTGCGGCTCTTTTAAGTAGTTCTTTTGTGGCATTTACGGTGTAAATGGGTACGTTAAAAGTTTCGAGTGATGACTGCCAACTCAATGTATTTGACATATTTTTATGGGATAATTTAACAAATGACCAAATTTCATCTTTTGCTCTACCAATTATATCCAAATAAGGCAATTAGGAAGCGCTTGAGATCTGGGCATTGTAATAGTTAAATCTGAAGTTGTGCTAATATAATAAAAAGCAATAAGCCGAAAAATATCACATTCTTACAAAGGAGACAATCCGGAAGAATCGACACTACAAGATAATAATAAAAGTTTCAATAATCCCGCCACTTAACAAGCAAGAGACTAATTTGTTGGTGACTCAACCATTCAGCAGTTATGAGGTTACCACTATTTCGAGTTGGCGCCATAATAAAGTTTTAACATGTCTGATTCTAACTAATTACAATGTCATGAAAATACAAAGTTGTGAGATGATAGAATTAAGTGCTCCCAACTGAAGGAGATATATATATTCTAGGAGCTACTTCATGCCATAGCAATATGGGTAAAATCTTGAAATAATTGTATATAAACCTTATGGACTCGTAATCTAAACGGAAAAAGATTAATATTTGTATATTTGTGCCCGTGTCAAGAGTCTTTTCTATCATACCTAATCGAACTCAATTATCAGTTAAAGAAATTACGTATTTTCTGTTGATAATCCATGTGAAATTATTAAATTCACCAATTCACAAAAGTTACCTCAATCTTTACAAAAATAGTGGAATATAGAGGAAACTAGGGAAATCCTAAATATAAAAACAATAAAATTATTTATCATAAAATAAGCACTAAGTTACTTAGCGTAAAGTGAATTTAATGCAAACATTAAGCCAACATTAAAAGTAGAATTAAGGGTAAATTATGTTTACTGATCTTTATCTTGCGGTAAAATGCAAATTGCGCCATTGAATGGTCAGGACACTATATTTACCTTTAAAAAATATCTGTATAATGAATAAAATAGCAAAGTAGTGTGATCGACCAACATAAATCCAGCTTTTATTCTTAAATTATTTTGAAAATTTGAAAACGTGTTCAATAGCTTAGCAGCACTGGCACATTTTTAAAAATGGCAGAGCCCACCGACGGCCAGTTGGAGGAGGCTATTGAGGGTGTGTTGTTATCAGTCATTTTATTAAATTTTCTGATAGAAATCCTTAAAAATGCTGATTTAAATGTCGTTACCGGCAAAAAGGTTCGCAGAACTTTAGAGGATCGTTTCAATATCGATTTGGACGATAGAAAAGATCGAATCGATGAAATGATCATGAAATACTTGCAGTCGCGTGAGAACAAGTCGAAAGCATCTGGTGGTAATGCTAAGGTTGTGTCTGTTTATTTCCATGCACAGATGAGTCTGATTCTGGTGATAGCGTTAGCTCTCTTGAAGAAACCTCTCTTAAACGTCGGAAGACATCGGATGACAAATATGCTCGTGCCGTTCATGCAGAAGAAAACGGGATGAGACGCCGAAAATCAGCTCGTATGTGCCTAATAATGGATTAAACTGTCCTGTTTAGCAAAATCAAGGGAAGTGAAAAAATCCAAAGGTGGTGGTGGTGGTGGCTTTACCGTACCGGTCACTTTATCTCCTGAAATGGCCGAACATGTCGGAGAGCCAGCCTTAACTAGAGCTCAACTTGTAAAGCATTTTTGGGCCGAAGCTAAAGAAAAGAATTTATTTGTAGGTCTCTATTTGGCTTTTATCTAGTCCCTAAATCATCTCTAGGATCCCGAGAATCGGCAATTTGTTATTTGTGACGAAAGTTGGAAAAAACTATTTGGTAAAAGCCGGTTCAAGATGTTTGGTATTTCGAAGTTGTTAAATCAGCATATTATGAAGTAATATATATTTTGTACTAATGCAATAAATCCGCTCATATATGTTTTAAATTTTGATTTGTTACATTAATAAATACGTGGGGGGTACTCGTTGATCAGAATTAGTAGTTTAATAAGTTTGTGTTTTTAGACCGTTCATTTGATGCAATTTTGTTTTCGTGTGGTTGGATTTGAACTAATTAACTGGTATAATTAAATCTGTTTGCTAATTGGTTAAATCGGTAAGAGGCTTAATTTACATTGTAGATAATTTGATTGAATTAACAACTCTCAAGAGCGTGGCCTTCGTACATGCTGTTGCATCTATGTTCGTTGTAGCTGATCTGAACTGTCGCCAGAAAATAGTTCACAATTAAGTTTAAATTGAATAGTACACATTTTATTTATTTCTTTCTAGGATGTTTTCTAAATTCAGTGATTTTCAGATGAAAATCTACGGAACCATACGCTACCGTAGGGAAAGATTATACTCTCCCTATGGGTTTCCCTATTTCTTATGGCAAAACACAGAAACTATACAATTTATAGTCGTGGAAAGTATCCTACCACGTAGGGAGAGAATTAGAGTGATAGTCAGGGAGTCAGAAAGATTTCGGACTTGAGCTTCAGAATCATTAGATCGGCGGATACTTTTTCAATCTAAATTTTGCAGAGGTCCGATTCATTTTAATGTTGTCTTCAAATGAGAAATCCGTGTGACAATTTCATGTGACTTCGCGACCAGACTTTTTCGTATAATTGTTTGTAATACTCATCTGCTGGACAAAGAAGTTGGCAGGTCATTTTGAGTTTGTGCTAATCGATCCGCCAATGTCAATAAGAGCGATTTCCGTCTTCACAGTTGTGCAGCGAGGTTTCTCTGAGGGACTTTTCAAGAAGCACTTAAATCTTCTCCCTTCTGCTACGTAACCAGTCTTCTGAACAACCTTTAACCTATTACTTCCCACCTTACGATTTAAAATTGTAGATGAACCGTATAAAAGGCCACGTGTGAGAAAAGTTTTAGTAGTTTTGCTTGAGTCTTAATCAAAAATAATTCCATCTTGGAGTCGATTTTCGTTATTTTGATAATCATTTTTATAGTGTCGTCAGCTACACCATTATCGGTCACTGCACATTCAAGGAAGGTAAAATAGCACATTCGATTATCGTTGTAGTCATCTCTTTGGAGAGGTGATTTATCCAGGTCTGTACTGACATACATGAACGCACTTTTGTCAAATCCTCGATTAACAGTAACTGCAATACTAGCTTGAAGAATAGAGGACCCTTTTTGATTCCTGTCTGAAAAAAAGAGTAAAGTAAATAACATACTTCTTAATCTTGACTGCTAGAATGAATATCTCAGTGATAATTGCTGGTTTGTGTGGAACCCATTCTTATAACGTCCTATCGCCATTTTATAAGCTCCAGATACTCAAACTCCAGGAGGAAGAAAATAGAAGACTTGTAGATTAAACGACAGTTTCCACTACGAAGATAAAGAGTTGGATATGTGACAAATGATTGGCCGTCTGCCATGGGTTCTTAACTGGAGGCCTTATATATCAAAATTAACAGCCTATAAGGCAGCATTTTTACTACCCGGGTCAGTACGGGAATGGTCTAAATCGACAATCCATATTTGCATTTTCATCGCCTTGTTTGGGTCAAATTAGGTTCATTAAAATATATTTGCTAACTTTTCAGATCCTTATCGTTCAAATAGCAGAGATAGTAAATATAATTTGAAGAGATCAGTGTGTATAGTACTAATAGTTTAAGTTGGGGGATTGACTGCTGAAGCTTGAGACTGATTGCTGATTACACTTGGCCTTAATAGCTGAATGCGCTTGTCCTGAAAGTAGCTCTTGACCAATAAACTGCGCTTGATCTTAATCACCCAACGATTTCAAGTTGACATTCATTTTAATCACTCCATTTTATTATATGTAAGATATGAAACATCCAGAAATTGGACACTCAACATTTGCTTATGCTTTATGCGATCGTCTGAAAATAATAAAAGCTTCTGGTGTTTATCTACAACTGTAGCACCTTAGAGTAGGCCTAATCCGATAGTAAAGGTACTTTAGGAGCCTGACCGAGCTAGACTGGGTATCCCCTCTTAGAACTGATGATCTTTCCTAATGCTAATAGCCCTTCCTGAGTGAGAAAACCAGGAGGTAAGTGAGATTACTTGTTTATTGTACAATTGGGAAATGAATGAGGGGGAAGGGAGAAAGGAGGCGCCACCGCTGAGGAACGACAATCCGGATTGCGAGGAAAAAGTGAAATGAGGCACAAAAAGGCGGTTGACCGATTTCGTGCTCTTTGTACGTTGATAATTAGGGCAGAGGTATGAGTTAGAGAGATTGAGCCGGCCTATGAATCATCGTGAACCTTCATTATTGGATTAATTTCTTATTTCTTTGTGGCTCGTTCATGTCTACTTTAATTCTCATGTAGTTATGTATTCTCTGGCATATAATTGTTTGTACTCTGCATGCCCAATTGTTTACTACCATCAATAAATAATCGTCGTCGATTCGCTTATCTGAATTCTTGTTGGTTATGCAATGAGTGGATTCTATTATCTAGATAGGGAAGTACATGAATCCCAGCTCATATTCTTGCTTGTTACCCTCTTCAGTGTTATCCTTCTATACGTTCATCCGGAACACCAATTATTCATACCTGTGTGTCTTCTCATTCACTCTATTCTTCGAGTTATTCACTTTTTTGAAATTCTATTCCACTGGTTTGGTATTGTGTAACTCCTAAATTGCCATAAGTGAGGTTTGACAGGGCGAAATTCGATATACTTCAATCCACCTCGAGTATATTTCAGAATATAATATCCCAGGTTTATATTAAATATCATTTAATCCAATAAATATCTCTGATATATTCACCTCCTTCAATTGAAATCATAACAATGAGCATTTGAATACATTCAGCCATTCCTGGCTTCCAATAATTGACTTGGATATCATCATCTTGGAGCCATTCTTGAGAATCTGGCATTCTACCGAGCCTCCAATCGACCGGAATTAACCAGCACGGTTGGCCATCCGCATCACTGTACATGCACCGATAATAATTCCGATCATCCCTATTTTTTAACAGATAAAGGTCTCTATTATGCTACTTTTGGTAAGTGCATAAATTGAGTTAATAATTTAAGCTTTGGTACGTAAAAGGGACATAATATGGCTGAAATATCCTTTGATGACTGACGTAAAAATGCGGGGACAAAGTTTAAATGAAACATGCTCATGCACGTTCATTTCTAATCACTTATTTTATCTTCTAACAGATAGTCAACTTACATCAGGTATTACCACAAATCGTACATCAGCCAGCCGCGTATTTCTCCCCATTTTAATTACCTGTTCCTTTTCAGGAAATGTACAAAATTTGGGTTAAGGTATGAAACTGTAAGTGATTCATCCACTAGTTAGGAGTAAGTGCAGTGATTTGTTTTGGAATGGAATGAATTTAGGCAAATATGGTTAAAGGAATTGATTCACTATTATCCATGGTTGCTGTGAAGACTACATGACCACCACTTCACGTTAACAGAAAGTAGGCAGTATTATCCTGGATTCTGGACTTGTGCCATTATCATCAATCAGATGAAAGTACAAAATGCTTCTGATCTATTCAATTCTTAGAAGCCTTAGAAAATAAAGACAAGCTTTGATGCTACCATCCATTTTCCCGACAGAAACTTCATTGGTATGAAAATTAGCGAGTGAAATGTGTGAGGAATAATATTTTTGTGAGAATCTTAAGCAGACTTTAATAAAAAATTTTTTTCCGAATAGTCCAAATAGAAGAAAATCCATCCAATTTAAACTAGGTATCAGTTCTACCACTAAAGATGAAGGTGGCTCATCTTAGTCATGCTAAACTTGATTAATTATAAGTGTGCGCTTTCCTCTGCCATTCGAATTGGATCCTGAAATGCTTTACCTTTGAAAACCAACATCGATTAGCATTTTCACCTACTTGCCTTGAAAGCTCACGGCTTTTATTAAAAAAATCAAAAGCTCATATAGCTTGGGATAAGTGGAAGTCTATAGGTGGCCCGATTAGTCAATGCTGCAATAGTGACGGGACTTCATTCATAGACACGAAAATGGAAAACCAATCGTCATTGAAGTCTGTGAATTTAACTTCCTTATATATGATCGGAATTTTGAAGTAAAATAAAATCTTATTAACCAACAATCAATTAGTTACTTTCTTTCATCAAAGTAACGAAACAAAAAACTAAATTTACGTCAACTGAAATATATGTGCATGATTTCATTAACTGCAGATTAATCTACATCAGGGCATCAAATTCTAATTTACAAAGGCACTAATTATTCGGGGGTATTTGATGCAACGTGTTCTTTGAATTTCGTCCGAACAGCGTTGATAATTTGAATCTGGGGTGAGTTTGCCGGAATTCCAACCTCAGCTCGAGTTTTTCCTTCTGGGACCAAACTTGCTTCAGCTGCATCGAGAACCCTCCAAAGAGAACCGTCTTCCACAAAGACATGCTGAGCACAGCGTCCACTGATATATTTCAAACCAGCAAGATATTCGAGCACACTCCACACGCGTTCACTAGATGGAAAAGAATGTCTTTACTGAAATGTTTTAAGTAGGTATATTTTCAAATGTTGCTGATTTCCATTAAGTAGGCTTACTATATATATTTTACGAAACTTACGTCACAGATTGAGAACTGGTAAACCAGCAGGATCTCAACATCTCCATTGCACCAACATCTGAAGTTCTTGATCTTTCCCTGATCATTGGGTCTTTGTTAAGCATCAACAGGTCACTGGCACAGTTCAAGGCTCTCTCATTAGCCTCCCGTTGAGCTACACTTTGCTGCCCATCTGGTCTACCTGTGTTAAATGCAGTAGGATGAAGAACCATTCGAACAAGAGCGGTTAATTCAGCCGTTGTCAGAGGTTTGAACGATTGAACTTTGTCGGAGGAGAAACTAGCTAAACGGGCTTCATGGCAACGGAAGAGCTCGGCGAAAGCCACAGCTGCTTTGTGAGCACTACGGCAACCTTCTTCGGAAATCGATCGGAGACAACTTCGGCCAGGAAGAAGAGGGGTTCGGATCTCAACCCACGGATCTAAAAGAAAGAGCGACTATTTATAAATAAATTAGTAGACACAGAACATGGAACAGATGAAAATTCAATAATCACTTCTTGCTTATAGACATGAGAAGTGGAAGGCCATATTTTATTTTTCTCCATTCCCATTTTAATGAGAAATTTTAGTCTCTACTTACCAACAAAAGAGAAAGTCATCAAAGAATCAGAAATGTAGAAAGGCAGTCGTTGAGGCATTTTAGCTGACATTGCCACAAAGTCAAAGATCATTTCTCCCAGAGTCTCAAAGGCTTTAGAAGCTTCCCCTTCCAAATTTTCAAGTGTCGCTCCGTCAAATTTCTCCTTCCTTGTATTCACCTTTTCTAACGCATCTGTCCATCGAAATATACTTGCTTTCAATCGATGGGCAAGGACCTCATAAGCTCTTTGATTCCCCTGAAAGATTGGACGATGGTTGTGATAGAGTTCAGCCAATTGTTCGACTCCACCCACGCCGTTAAGCATCACGGTTATGAGATACCGCGCGTAAAAGCCTCGGGCGTCAACACTATTCCTAAATAGAAACCTTCTATCACCACATCGTGTATGAACAAGATCATACACTCGTTGAACAAGACGAATCGAAACAGCGCTAGAAGTGTCAACAGTCGCACAGAACATAGCCGTACTCGCGAATTCATAATCATCCACCGAGGAAAAGACATCAGCTCTACTGAGACAATCCCAGCTATTTTCAACATCAGCTAGTATATCAGCCAAAATCTCAGTTAGGCGATAAGCTTGGCCGGTTTTTGAAATCCTGCTGGTGACAACCGCTCTCAAAAGATTAGCATAAAGACCCAGAGTGGGTTGAATTCCAAGGCGTTTAGCTTCTTCCAGCAAACCGAGAGCCTTATCGGTAAAATTTTGAGGTGAGCCATCTTCATTGTCGATAGCTTTCAGGTTGCTTTTATGGAGAGAGTGAAGAGCTGAAGAGAACGTGAGTGCATCAGGACGTAGTTTAGAAGCCCTGAGGAGTTCAAAACCTTCCAGTAATCGGGTCCAAATGTCTTTTTCCACCGAGCATTCGTGAGTACAACGAAGGAGGTCATTGTACACACAAAGAGGAAGTTTGATGGACGAATTGAGGGCTTCTTTTGCCAGTTCCCATGCCCGATCTGCAGCGCCAAAACGGGCCGCACCACGGATCAGAGCAGTGTAAGCAGCTGGAGTTCGAAGGACATCTTGGTGTTGGGAGAAGAGCTGCTCAGCAGGACATCCATTGTGCCAGGAAGAAGGTTCAGCTGAGAGAATTTCCTCCACAACTGATTCGCCTCCTTCCAATTCCACTTTCGTTAACTGGGCTTCTGTAGCTTGTAGCCCTTCCAAACTATCCGTCTCAGTTTCAGGGGTATCAGTGGGAGATGTATTCTCAACAGGAGTTTCTGCAGCATTTCTGAGAGCGCTGAAAATGCGATTTTCCGCAGCATAGAAAAGTTCTTCAGGCTCAGGTAGAGAACCACGGTCAACGAAGGGAAGATGTTCGAAGAATTCAGGTCCTCCATTGCCGCTATTAGTGGCGCACAGAAGATCGAGGAGTCGATGAAGAATGTCTGAATCCCATTTCTAAACGAAAAAAAAAGAAGTGGATAAAGACAATATTAAATAATTATTAGCATACTATTGATCAATATATCGAAAACGATCTACGCGACACCTTAGCTTACATTTAAATTCGTTTTAATTTACTTATTCGGGAGGATGAAATTAGTGTGATATAGAAACGCATACAAAATCGGGTGACTGATAATCCGATGTTCCTAACCTAGGCGTCATTTACAATCAAGAAACTCCTGCTTTTCATGAGGAAATCCTACTTTTTCACCAAGACGTTAACTAAGCGTCAAAAATTTTTTCCAAGTGATTTTATTAGAGACAATTTCCTTTGTAATTGTACTATCATTACTTTTTTAATCTTATATCTTCGTTTGACATCACGTCAAGTGGCAAAGCATTAATCGTTTTATAAGTGAACCTCTCTGAAGTGCTAAGCTTGAAATCACGCTTAGTTTAAGTCATATTTGTGTTTTGCTTGCAAGAATGCTGAGTATGTATTTAGGAAAAGGAAAGAGTAATTTCTAAAATCTCTGTTAAAAACATCTTAGAATATATTATCACAAACGATTCAAGTGAGTTTAAAGAAATATTTGATACCTAACCATAACTCAATGTTATTTAATGGAAAATTTATATTAAGAGAGAAATCAGCGAGGTAAAGTATTAACTTGATCATCCTCTTGAAGAAAAATATTGCAAAGAGAAATGACGGCTCAAACCGACTTTTACGGCCAATATCCTCTTAGAGAAATCAATTTACTTGAGCATAGGAAACAAGGAACTCTTCTAAACACTGATTTTCCCACAATTCACCCTATTTTCTCCCTAAATGGGACATATTAAACCATTATAAGTGGCGTACAGGGTGTCGCCTTAATGAAGCAGAAAGAGTTATGATTATTATCTCAACAGCCAATCAGAAAGGCAATACCCAGTCATGTTCTACTTTTTATGAGAACTTCTCTCCCCACAAAAATGCCAACCAGCGTCCAAGGACCTGCACACACTACCGGAAAGTCCAAATAAAAGCACTCAACAACACACGATGGGTATGACACTTCTAGTGCATACTCATCCCCTCTTTCACCCCCCCCCACTTCTCCCCGTTTAAATTCAGACACTTGAATTTCATTACATCGTGTACCTTTCCTTCTACTCAGGCCACTTACAAAATATTTAAGAATACTTTAATAAAAAATATTAATGCTATCAGTCCTGATTTCCACTACTTATAAATCTTTATAAACACTTGTCTAGGTCTAAGTTCTTGAGGAAGGAGTTTTACGTTGCATACCGGATCAAATCGGTTTAAAAAATTTGCCTTACCACATTGGTTGCATCTTTGTACAGAGTCCAGGCGTCCCTTGGAGACAGAAGTAGAAGCAACCGTTCCATCGCCTCCTGCTCATTGATTACACCTTCAGCCATTTCCTTTCGTATCGACTCCCCAGTTTGAAGGGGAACCAGAACGTCAATTCGTGGTATCTGTGTAAAAGTGAGCACAAATGTATTAGAAATGAAACTTGCTGTTATTTATAGTAAAGAACCTAAATTGACAATAATAATAGGAAAGGCTGACAGTTTGTGACTGTGTACATAATTCTTACCAGTCATTACCTAAGCTGCCAACCTAGAATGGTGAGGTCACAATAAATTAGATTTATTGCGGTTTGACTGAAGAAAGGTGATTATAACGTGATTTTATTTTTGATCAATGTAGCAGTTGGCAGGTGGAAGATTATCCTCATTGATTTTGCTGTAACATTGGGGAATAGTCGTCGTTAATAGTTATCTACCAACTTGTTGCGTTTCTTGGTGGCATCTATCACTCGCACGGTTTTCAGTAGGCTAGCTACGGGACAGACTTCCCCTATATTTAATCCTAGTACAAGTATCTCTCTCTTTTTAGGGGTGAAGTTTGCAGAAGTTATAAAATATCAATTTAGAGAGTTTTCTTTATCATAACCTGAAGATTTCTGAGTTTCACCTTCTCTCGGTGGGATAATAGCTTCAGAAACATCCCCAAGCTTATACCAGCTTATGGCTTTGAAACTCTAAAGACGAGAGTGATACCACCACTCAATCTTTTAAACTTGGCCCATTTGGGTACACACTTCGACAAATAGATAAGTTCAAACTTAATTTAGAAAAGTGAGGCTAAAAATTCAAATGAATGCAAATCCTGATATTCGAAAATACCTTGAAAGCTAAGCTTCAACAGAACGCTCTTAGAATCTCAAGGAATGACGTTCGTGAAAATAGAAGGGTCCTAACCGCAACTAGGGCTTTATGGAAGCCCCGGTTTGGAGCAGGTTGGACCGGGTCGACAAGTTCAACGTTCTCAGGCCGAAAATTCAGAGTGTAACCTGCCAACAAGTGCAAATAAGGGAGCTGAAGAAGCGATTTGCGGCCGTGTCCGAGGGCACTTTGGGAAAGTGCACACGGACTGCAGCCAGGTTATTTCTAAAAACAGACTTAAGTTGTGTGTTCCGACCAAAAAGACCAGTACCTACTGCAGCTGTGAAAATTGTCGAGGACGAATTGGTGCGTTTAGAACAGATGGGCGTATTGAAGCCTGTTACATATTGCCCAATTGTAATGGTAAGAAAGGCGAATGGGTCGACACGTATCTGTGTAGGGGGGCTTTCCGGTATACGAGACTGCCTTTCAAAATCAAGACAACACCAGCGCTTTTTCAGCACATTACAAACATGATATCGGGGCTAGTAGGTATTGCAGCTTACTTGGACAACGCCATCGTAGTTGGGGAATCAGGAGAGGAACTTCAAGGACGCGTCTAAAAACTCCTCGAGCGTATCGAAAAATATGGTTTCCACCTTCGGGCTGATTAATAATAGCTCTTCCTAACCTACGTTAAATATCTTGGAAGTTATTCAAGATTTTTATTCAACCGGTCGCTTGCTACGTTTTGATCTTTTAGATCAAAAGAATTTAAAAGAACCGTACGAATGAATGCCTTAAATTTGGGAAGTTTACAAAAATGATAATTCGAGTCCCGCCATTCTGAAACATTTTGGGACTGCGTAGAAGTGAAAAAAGATGAATAACAGGTGATTCCTGAGTCATTCAAATAGGAAACCAGGTAAGAAAAAGAGTAGGCAGTAACAAACTTATGAAAAAGATGCTTAGCAAGTGAGGAAAACTCAGAAGACGAAATTCAACAGCACCAATTATGCATATTAGCTCCTACAAATATAAATGGTCGACAAGATGCATCCCAGATGGTAATCGATAATATCGATTATCGGTTATTTCAAATGAAAATAATGGTCTATCCATTACGATAATTTGGCCTCGAGAGCTCTGAAATCGAAGGAGATAAGGAGATAAAAGCATCAAATTCAGTAATTTATATGTTCTAAATCATAGATAGATAGATTAGAGCTCCCTACTGCTAACTGAGATCTCCACAGTATTAAGTGACTAACAATAAAGCCTGGAACGGGTAAATCCCTATCTCAAAACCGCTAACTCGTCAGTCCCAATTTACTTGAAGTTAGAAGATAGAAGTGTGATTGAATTCCCCCATTCTCAAATATGTTTAGACTGGCTATCTAGTCAGTCGTAATAGACATAATATACTAAGATGTAATCTAGATAAGACATTTTCCCTCTGGGATCTTTTGCGTCTTTGTACGTAGTACACAGTAGGTTACAAGAATAATCATTCAGCAACCTAAGGACCAAATCCTGATATGAAACATAACACAAAGAACTTTACCTTACTAGTAAAGAGTGAACAATTTGATGGATTAACAATTCAAATGATGCAAGATTTTATAAGATGTCCTTATGTTCCACGTGTTAGGATTTTGCTTTATGATTAAAGTCATTTTATTGGGAATATTTTCTTAAAAAATACTATCAATAAATTCCTAAAGAGTTCATAAGTTCCCCTATTAGAATGTAGAAAGAAGTTGCACTTTTCTAGTCATTCCAGCAATTTCCGACAATGTGCCGCCACCCATAAAACTTCACATCTAGGAGGGCGCGAGCAAACTATTTCCTGCTCCATCTATTTAGGTTTCATTTTATTTCGCTGAACCAGAATCAAATCAAGGCAATACTACCATCACTACTCACGTGGGAATTCCACACTAATTCCTCCACATAGTGAAATAGCTTCTCTCTAATTGTAACTGTAGAAAATGGAAATTGTAAACAGGATTGCGAGGATCTTCAATGATATCTTAGTCAAACATCTTAAGTTATTCGTCTTTAATAACACTGAACATTCACACTTGTGTTGTAGAAACACTCTACACCAAAAGGGATAAGAATGTAAGGATGTGTATTTGTGCTAATGTCGCATAATGTACTGTGTATCCGAGATAGAATATGTAGGAAGAATGAGTCATAGATAGAACACAACACATAAACGTACTAAGTGCAAATACCTTAGCATGTGGTGTTAGCGATGTCTAGGTGATCATGTCATTTATATGGTACGGATTTGTAACCCATCGGGACACATCTCAGGATTGGAATAAGCAATCGAAGACTTGTTAGAGACTTACAACGCCTCTGAGAACGTGTAAGTTCGATTAAGGATAGTCTATTGTGTAGTAATTTTCAGTTAAGGAGAAAGAAATTTTCCAAAGAAATATTTCCAATTTCTACGATCTTTATCACAAATAAGATAGAAATAAAAAACAGAACACGACTAGGTTACTTTTGTTATGAAAAATAAGGCTGTTGGCCGAAAAAGTATGAATCTTAGATAGGCGAACAAACTGATAATTAACTTAAGGGAATAAGAAGTAGTGGATGTAATGGAAAAAAGAAAAACAACTCTTTCTTTAGAACTTTGAAGCTTATTCCATAATTGAAACTACAGCATTTTGTCCCCCATGAGCTGGCAATAAAATGCGGGGTCTAACTTGCTAATTAACTGTCACCAATATACATCATTTATCCCCAATAAAATTAAGATGACCTACCTCTGTGACCAGAGCGGTGAGATCATTCGCCAGCAGGTTTCGTGCCACATGTCTAGCAGCATTCCTCCCTGCAGCCTTCGCCATCATATTGGCTCTCTCCCTGGCTCCTCCAGCACTCAACCATGGCTCAATCGCACAGCCGTAGGTGGGCAACCCGAGGTGGGGACTGACACACTTCGATAACGCTCGCAACACTGAGACTTCGTCTCGATATTTTCGTCTAGGAGGGGCGATATCTAAAGATTTTGGCAGTGGAGGGGCTGACTGTTTGGGAGCTTCTGATGCCTTTGCTGAAGCTGTAGAGGCAGCACGACGACTCAGAGGAACGATGGTCTTGAGTCGAGGCAACATCTGAAAAAGGGGAATACAGGATTTGTCTTGTAGAGGAGAATGTTTGAATATGAGGGGAAGCACCATCCAGGCATTAATTTAAAAACACAGAAATTCAGATAAGAGGTATCAGTTAAAAGATAGATGATAGTAACGCATTTATGGTCTCTTTAACACTACGAGAAAAGGTCATAAAGAGACATGACAATCAAATCATCTAATTTAAAGGAAATATTTTTTTCTTTTCCCTTTGGAAACCCGGTGAATGGTCTTTAGGCGGCTATAAAACGTCTATCCTTCTGAAAAACCAGCAACCATTAAAACCTATGAGGTACATACAAATCCACAAGGGAATCTAATATTATCATTTTCTTTAAGGATTCTTGCAAGGACATAATATTTTGTAGAGAATATACACAAGTACGGAGGTTTATTCAAGACGAAATTTTTTTAATATCACATATCTCCAATATCTCATTCGTGAAAGTTTTAAACCATGGATGAACTAAGATTGAACCTCAAATTAAGATCAAGTGCAAATTAGTTCGAAAGAGATTATTGAGAAAAAGTAGATCTATTTTGAGAACAGTGTTTGCCAAGTGTAAGTGAATAAACTTATTTAAAATGAGGAGGAAAGATTGCACGGCGTAAAAGAACTAGTTAGTGACTCTTTGATACTGGTGGTATTGCCGACAACAAGGAGAACTTTGTCTGAACTTTGGCTCATGAACAGCAAGACGGAAACATTATGGTGGGATGCTTGTTGGTGTTAAGTGTCAGATAATTAATTTTAAAGTTTAGGTTAGAAGTGTGTACTTAATATAAAAATGATGGAATAAAAATACTATAATTTCTTATCGAATTAATCAGAGCAAATTAGATGGACATACACAAGAATAATAAAGTTAACCAAACTAAATTTTCTGGGAATTGGGGAGAGAAATAAAGATCTTTCTTTCTTAAGAACTAACTCCCGAGTCTAACAGTTGCCAAGAGTCTATAAGAAAATTGCTCGGCCATGGAATCCCTCTCTCATTTAACATATAAAGAAGTATACACCGATGGGAAGCATAAATATTAATAGAAAGGAGAGTGAGACGATTTATGAGATGGGTTCGAATCGAAAGAGCAGTTATTCGTAATGTAAGGTCAAGGAACAACTTCGAATCCAAGACTTATGGAAAACCAAAGTAACTGCTGTCCAGATTAAAAGTCATTTAGTGAATTCAATTTGCCATGTATTTATTTAACAAGGAATGGGCTCCGCGCAAGGAAGAAGAAATAACGCTTTCCTATTCTAGAGTTCCCAGTAAATAATAGAATGAATCAATGAGTCAAGCAAACATTAAATGAGCGACATCAAACTAAGGACTCAAAATCACAAAGGAGAAGCAAACACAAACTGATATCAATACAGGCAGACACGGGAAATAGATGAGAAAAAAACCGATAAAGAAAGCAAAGAGAAGTCCATTCATACTGAATGAGTTCAATAATACTTTATTCTCATTTAACAGTAGATATTATTATCGTATCAGTAAAAGAAATTCACACACAAAAACATAGAGAGATAGAAGTAGAACAAAAGGGACTTTGAAAGTGAAAGGCGAGCGCAGTGATATAGAGAGAGAAAACACATGACGTGAATATCACATGAGAATGAGGCGAAGAAGATAGTCCAATTCAAGATGGATAACGTAGAATACACATATACCTTACACACAAAAAATGAGGGGATTGTGCAATAGAATTTAATAAGGCAGTATGAAGAGAAATCAAACCTAGAAGGGAGATAAGTGAGATAAGGAGGAATAAAATGCTACGATAGGTTCTACATGTTTGGGAGAAGCCCTCAAATTCGAGAACTTCGAAGTGACATTCGAGGAATTGTGGAACGGGTGAAATGGCGCTTCGAGGACCTGGATTTGTGCGCCTCAATTCGACGTGGAAGGGATTGACGAGGTGATTTGGAGGCTGCGACGGAAGCGTAAAGGCTGAAAAAACAAAGAGTAGATAGTAGATACTACTGAATTTATAAGTAGATTGGTAACCTAATTCTTTAACTTAATTAGTTGAGTGTGGTCGGAGCTCAGATAAAACTCTTTCTGGATGTATGGAAGGTTTTTTTATATATCTTCCGTTCGTTTTACATCCAAAAAGCAGGTTTAAAATGTGTGATAGTTAAAAAAAGTACTATAAACCAACATTCACGCTTATTGAGTCAGAGATCACATCTAGCAACGTGGATGGATAGCCGCACCGGTTAATTCAGATCAAGAATAGGGACTCCGGGATACCGAAATTTCACTTATTAAACTTGGGATGGTTTCCCGAATTAATAAGGTTTTGATATTCTGTCTTAAATTTAGAACGCAGAGAAAAAATCCCTTTGTTTATGAACTGTTAAAATTGTGCGAGGTGAACCCGCAAAATGCAGCTCCCTTCCATAAAAAAATCCGATCGCTCTTTCGTCTACCAATTTTGAGTAGATAGAGGATAGCAAATTAGTTGCATGGGATGGTTAGGGATTTAACCATCCCAGGTTGTAGGATTGGTAACTTAATACTGTGGACACCCCAGTTAGCAGAACGAAGCTTCATCTAATAATGCACCCGTCAAGCAAGGGCACGAATGAGTAACCAGGGGATCATCAATAGGAGTATATAATGTCAATAGGTTGATCATTATGGGAAGATGGATATTAAAACATATTTACTTAAAATTTTCGAAGAATAGTAGTAATCTGCATCATTTCTACTTACCTAGAAGTGGCGTTAGTTTTCTTTTTATCACAAGAATTTGGGGTTTCAGCTGCGGAGGAATTGGAAGTCGTGTGGATATTAGCATTGCCAATATTGTTACTACTGATAATTTTGGTGACAGGAATGGGGACACCGCCTTGGGAACGAAGGTGGCGTTTAATTGAAGAGGCACGATCTGGTTGATTGGCAGATACCGCATGTGCGGCAGTGGATGATTTGCGTTCTAATTGAGAGAAGTCGGTAAGTAAATATAAATCGAATGATAACAGAAGCCTATCGGTCTCAAATGTGACTTAGGCATCCCTATTCGAATAGCCAAAAAAATTGAGATGGTTCCGAACCTATCTACCAGTTTAATAAGTGTGAGACAGTGGCAAAAAGCCATTCCATAACCTATGCGGTATAGCCCTTGACTATTTTCAAAAAAAATTCGTTCAGCATGAACAAATATACATTCTTAAAGGTCGTACTTAACACATCCGGTCAATTTTGTAGCGAATTATAGAGTAGTTTGATTGTACTTAAACATCAATTCTCATTTCTTTTCTGTTAAAAGAAAGGATACCGGAGTCTAAATAACATTTAAACACTTTCAAGAAAATTACCTTTTTAAATCTGTCATTACTCTTTCACAAATCCGAAATCATTTTTCTGAATTCTAAACAGCAAAAAAACATAGAATTAAAAATGAGACTGTAGAGATCATGAATCAATCTTTGACAACGTAAAATTCGTATTAGAACAAAGTTGGCCTCATAAAACGGTGCAGATTAGCCCGAAATTTAAAATGGTTTCCATCTAACATAATTCATTTTATCTAGGCTGATACTATTTGCAGGAAATTAAGTGAAAATATCACATTTGACAGTCAGCAAAAGACAAGCTTAGGCACAATGCTGAAGGAGACATAAGCAACAGTGAAAACCAAATATCAATATGTAAGATTTGTCAACACCAAACTGAGCTTACACTTTTCGAGTAAAACATTTTTATGCATATTACGACGTGCAGATTATCGTGAAAACCTTCACATTTTTTCAAGGATCTTGCTGGGAGATTTCACTATTTCATCATGACTCAGTTGAAATGTCTCTGCATCACTTTCCCCACCAGACTCTCAGTACATACGTCCGTTCCTGCTCTCCCATTATTTTTCTATACTTTTGCTCTACCTCTAACTCTCGTTCAGTATATATCAGCGTCCAATGCAACTCGGGTCTCCCTTCAGCCTTTGGTCATCTCATATTAGAGAGTAGTTCGGTTATCTCTTAGAGGTCTCGGGGAAAACCTTTAATGTCCATGGAGTTTAAACCTCCTAAATAATCAAAAAGCAACAGAGAGAAGGACCCTATTTACTTTCGCATACATTTTGACCTATCTTCCGAAAAAAAAACAAAAGTGGTGAGGTGTAACGAGTGTGAAAATGGCAAAATCACATTCACCCGAGAAAGGCGCAGACGCACCTGCACATAAATGGGAGAGCAGGGGAATAGAGTAAGAGAGAAGGCAATAGAAAGAGAATTCACGTTTCCCTTTGGGTCATTAATTGGCATACTACCACCATACTATCAGATAAGTAAGAGTTAGTGAAAAGTGGAAGAAAGAGTTGACACGGATATTTTAGTGAAGAGAGCTCTGGAAAATGTTTCCTTTGAGTTATCAAAATTTCTAACTAATTTAGGATTTATTTAATGATTGCTATTTGGAGAGAAAATTTTACAATACACAAAAGTGCAGTGCAATGAGTCTGTGCAATGAAGAGATCTTTTAGGAGAACTAACCAAAGGATCTTTTCTACAATTTTTAATGATAGAAAAAAGAAGTTCGCTAAAGAAATTGATGGTTTAATTGGAACAAAAGCTGAGTTCAACAAAACAGTGCTTATTTGTGTTAACATTTAATGAAATCATAATACTACCTCTTTCTTTCGATTTAATTCTAAGCCCAATTTAATCCCCGTTATAGGCTTATAAGATCTGTTCCGCTAATAAGTAAATCATAAAATTCTCGAACATAGAAGCCACAACTTAAAACAGAGGCCATACACTCACCACTTACTGGATTCAATAATACAAGTCGCAAGCTGGGAAAGGATAACTTGGTTAGAGAAAACGAAACTCAAGTCAAACACTGATTTTTAGAGGTCCAAACAGATGCAAGTTAGAATCAGGTTTATCATCTTTATCAATTGTATATCAAAACAAGTTTGACCTATCGTAAAAATTTTTCCTAACCATGAACGAAAATTTTTAAAGAGATTTACCAGGAGAAATAAGTTTACCTGGAGTTGTAAATCTAATTTCAACCCCAACACTTTACTGCCTTCCTCCAGGATCGGTAATGCGACTGGGAAAGGTGACTGAAGACTGCGCACTTAAAAAGTACACGTACACCAAAATAGCGTTAAGATATTACAAAATGCACCTCTACAGGGCCACGCCCATAATCAGTAAACGCGTATTTAGTAACAATTGCATAGGTTAAAAATTGGATAAATTCTCACATTCCTATTAGTTAAGGGGGTATTTAACGGTCGAATTAGTTTGGATCACAGTAAAAAGGCTTTTAACACGGACTATTTAGATGCAATTTGTCATTTTAAATAATTATATGCATAGGTAGGGCTTTCATACTGTGCTACATATGCTAGCGATTTCATTCACATATTCACCCATTTAATTACGTTGACTATTTAAACCCAAGGTTGCAGCAAGGATACCATTAGGACAGGAAATACACAGAATTCAATATCAGTCTTTCAGGAGAGATGGAAGGGTTATTGAAAGCGTTGGCCTTGAGACTGACGATTTCTAAATTGCTCAAGTTCCGGCTAGAGAGCCTATTTTTGCCACTACAGCTTCATTCCTTGACAGTTTTGGGAGCATTCAGTTGGATTTTAGCTTTCAAGACATGAGTGAAAATTTTAGTAGACATTGGCTTTCAAGAGCGGCCCTTTTACATCCATTCGCATTTACTTACTCCCATTCAGTCCAAATAAGAGCAGAAGAAATCGTGTATCTGATTTTGATCAAGTTTAAGAGATTGGGTGGTGGCGTCACTGCCATCGTCAGAGTTTATATAAGCAAGTAATATTTTTTTCTATTACTTTACACATGTTCACTCACTAGACGTGGAATATATGACATGAAACCATTTCACCATTTAACAGGTAATCAAAATTCAAAACACATCATCACACATCCGAAGATTGAAAAAAGAAAAACTATATGTACACAGAGACAGCAACCTTGAATAAAGAAGTATTGAAAAATACGCTTCGTTGATATAGTCTCAGTTGCCTAAAATACACGGGGAAAATTGGAAATAGAGGCCCTGGGACTTGGATATGATCCCGTGAATTAAAGGCTAAGATTTAAATTTGGGCAGAAGAAGAATAAGATCTTAATTCAAAGTCAAAGTACTATCGATACATTTAGGAGATATCTATGTTAAACCATGATATGTTCATCCTTTAGTACTTTAGAACATCCTACAATAGACGAATTACTTTACTTATCTATGTCCGGTTTTGTTTGCCTACGCAAGCACCAGTACTTGGAAGTTGAATACGGAATATTTTAAAATTTGATGTTTGAAAATAGGGCTGGAACGATTTACATAAACATTTATTTGATGTAGGGACACTAAAAACTCATGTAATAATGGATACGGAAGAAGGATGATTTGGTTAAATTTTTCACTTTTATTAGAATGATTAAGAAAATGAAAACGGAACACTTGTTATTCATTGATAAAATCGTTCTTCAATTTCTATGCATAGGGAAGCATTTAAATAAAAAGTAGTAAAATGAACGAATAAGGGATGATGAATGCCTAAATTCATTAGGATTATCGATATTGTTCGCTGCCATGTCCTACTATTTAAGATTTGTCCCCTAGATTCCTGAGCTAGAGCTATTGGCCAGAGGCTATTGACTCGATTGATCAAACTGAATGGTGCGCCATACCTTCTGGGGCTAATTCGACGGAACTTATATGTATTATTTTGACGTTGTGTTCATTCACCTTATGAAAACCAAGGTGAAATAAAAAAAACGAACCAGTTCCATGAATGCTTTTTCTAACATGTTCAAAAAACTGAAAGATAACAACATATAAAACTTCAACAAAAACAAACCGGTTGCGAGAACCATTAGAATGCAGTGACGTTTGAGAGAAAAGTAAAGCAAGAATTAGCATGGAGACATTGAAAAGTGGACGATTATTGATATACTAGCCATACGTAAGGCCCCAATCACGTAGGGAAGAATTCCAAATAAGCTCCCAAATCGGCTATCTTTAATGGAAGAATACACACGCCAGCACGCAAGGTGAACTAATTGGAAGCTGGTCTCCCGAGATATAACCAACTTATGGTCCCATGGTGCAGGAGATTGAAGTGGCTAGATGATCACTTTCCTTCCACCTTCGTACCCTATTCACGCTTATTAGTCTCAGTCTCTACTTTATTGGAGAATTAATAAATCACAATGATTGCATGTAGAAGGTAAGAGTAAAGGGTAGAGAAAAGTGGACTTTTGTCAATAAATTATCTTTTTATAAAGTCTATAGACATATGAATGGAAAAGATAGGCTAGACAAATCCAGGCGCGTATTAGACGAAGCACACCAAGAAAACTATTAATTACTCGAAATGGATAATCTAATCAATGGACTCAAATTAATAAGGTGAGAATGTGCCAAGCTAATTCAATTGAGGGACATCTATGGAGAAATTGTAATACCTTTTGACCATCGATATGGGTGACCAAACTTCATCATCCAAGATATGAATGCCTGGAATAATTAGAAATTGTTGGCATCAAAGCTGAAATTGGATTTACATTTAAGTAGTTATCATTTCTTTTAAAAATTTGTTCGTGAGGTAAAGATTGGCTTTAGTGATTCTCTGTCCGTCAAATCAATTACAATCAAATAACTACTAACTAGAACGGATAACCAAATTGCGGCAGCAGGAAACGAATTTACTATCATTCTAAGTAGATCATTGCCTACCTTGATGTTAATAAATGGGTTGAGTCAAATGTTCTGACTAGATAAATTAAGTTGCGTTAATTTAAACTAATATTAACATCCATTCAACGCTCTATATAATTAGATAAACAAAAGAGAAGTAAACCAGAAGTAGACGCATATCAAGCACATAATACAACTCACTTAGGGATTTTTCATTAGATTTCTCCTTAGTACTCTTCTCATTTACTTCTACTTTGGGAGTAAGTTCAGCTGTCGACATCTTTCGTTGCCGCTTCATCGGTGGAGGGGCAACAGTAGGAGAATTGGTCACATCCGACGGTCTAGATCGTTTATTCACAGTCGACGTCGCCACAGAAACAACAGGTGTAGAGGTCTGAGCAGGGGAAGAGGGGGCAACAGTCATTACAGAGTTGACAACATTCTCAAAAGCGGACTTGGCCGAGACTGCATTGGCGGTGGATGCTGTGGCTGAGATGGGATTGACGGGAGCGGGAGTATCTGGTTGAGTGGATGTGAACCAGAAATCCCTTGTCCGATCCAAGTAGGCAATGAAGAGATAGAGATGACGTAGGACTACTGAACGACGACATTGACTCAGGGGCATCTGATTGATTAGATCACGAAGATTTTCTGTGGGATATAGAGCAGTTTATAAGAAGAGGGGTGCATATAAAGTCGACATGAAGGACTAATCACTTTTCATAGCCTTAAGCTTACACAGTGGGCCAGCTTTAAGATAGTAAATATCCCCAAACGTAGCAATGTTTACCGCAACGGAGATATAGGAGAAATTCGCTCGACAGTTAAAAATGTCTTCCCATTACACAGTTAAATTGTCAACTAATAATCTCATCATATAATTCTGGGATTATATCCTTGAACAGTTAGACTTTATTTTGGTATTGATCTCTGTCACCGACACTTTTTCCAGTTATTTGAACTCAGATTATACTTTTTCACAGCTAGTTTAAATCAGACAACCTAGTCTATGTTGAATTAATAAGTCAATAGGCTTTCAATGTAGGAGTGTGACTGTTTCACACACAGATATAAATGCACCTCAAATCGATCACATTAATTTGATGGATAATGAATATCGAAATTTAATTTAATTATGATAGTGGATAGATTATTGTTAGAATATAAAGACTGATGTCACCTTAGATGCAAATAATTATTCCAATCGAATATTAGTTTGATAGGAAACATCAATTTCGGTGCATTGCTTATATGCTAAGTACCTTATGTACTTTTAAGTTAATTCAAGTCTATTAAAGAGAAGTGCTTTCACGCACTCAGCTTGGGCAAATGAGCAGATTCATAGAATGCCTTCACTGTACTACCTATCTATCAAGATCGGTTTTAGCCTGTGAGACTGGTCTACCTATCAGAGCCAAAACCGTCTTTTCTCTTCTACCCTATTACTTTAGAATACAAAACGGAAGAGCTGCTTTATCGCTCATGCACTGAGGTATCCATCTTTGATTTTCCACTTTTTTGTGTCTGGGGATGAAATTTTATTGCCGCGATATTATCGGCCAAACATGTATCCCTCTCTTAATAAAGCACCGTATTTAAATCCTGCCTTCTGCCTTCACGCTACTTAATCTAGAGGGCCTGAGAAGCTATAACTAGAAATTGACTGCGCAGTCCATATCAGTAACGACTAGGTCTAAAATGAGGTCGATCACAGGTGATAAACAACAAACCCTGATAAATTCAAAAGGCGTAAAGAATAGCGAAATCAAGAAAATGAGACTTTGAATAATAAAAGTTGGTATACAGGTGAACGTAATTCAATAGTGTCTGTATAACCAGTCTCCTCCTTTCTCTTCCCATTCGACTATACCCAAAAACTTCAACACAAACACTAAGTTGGGTAAGCGATTAAAGGTAAAAGAATTGATTGCGCAGACAACGGTGAGTTGTTACAGGATATGACGATTCTATGCAAGTGAATGAGGAGGAGGAGGCGAAGATAAATAGGTGGGTCGACATATCTCTCAAATAGATCTTGTAAGAAGTCGACACTAAATGAAAAGAAGTGTAGCCTTTGGTGAACTCACTAACATGATGTTATCACACAGGGATATTTAACCAAATAAATGATATTGTAACATGCCGTATCACAGGAGCAATCCCTGAAGTAAATTTTGTTTTAAAAATCTCAACGAACGAAATTGTTAGTTGAAAATTAACCTTCTGTGGATACGAATAGACACGTAATAAAAAGTCCATCTATTTCTCTTTGTCTAGTAATTTAGGGGTAGTTACTTGGGAATCTAAGGGAACAATTTAATGGTAGCTTAAGATAAAGACTAAATTTTAAGGTTTACAGGGTTAGTTTTCTGTCACAGCCTTTCTATGAAAGGAGAGTATCAGGAAAGAGCAGGCTTAAAACTCCATTGAATGCTGAGATCTTATCATGAGGTGAGAACTCAATCACTTGACTTTTCTGGAGAATGCAGTAGAAAATAGTTATAACGATACTCGGATAATTATTCCAGCATAAGTAACCGGCTTAACAGTACATATTTATCTAAGATAAACATCGGAGAAAGTGAAAGAAAAAAATAATCAGAGGACCTTATATTTGGACCAACCGCTGTCTGATACCACTTTCTCTTTGGAAGTTTTAAGATTTTAAGTTTATTAAAAGAATTATCACAGAACACAGAGTCAGTATCTTACAGATATTACTAATAACAACTGAACCAGTATCAATTTGATTGGTATTGAGGTGGATTATCAATTACTGTTACATTATACAACTAGGGTCATAATAACTAATTTAGTGGAACAAATTAAACATTTAGAAAACAAGAATAATAAGAAGTATTAACTTACGGAGAAGCCGAAGAATGTAGACAGCAGCATAGTTGAGACAGGGAAGAGAGGGGTCTTTGGCGATCTCCTCTTTGGGAAGAATGGTATATAGGCCTCTCACTGGAATCTCTGGACCGGTTACAGCCAAATTCCTAGAGGATAAAAAAAGATTAAATTAGAGAATAGCCTAAATTTTTCTTAAGAAATGTGATTTAACAGTAGATTTAAAGTGGAATAAATCCACGACAAATTTTTCATTGTGGACAGTTCAAACCGAAGTGACTACTTAAAGCTCACATCAAAGAGGAAATTTCCAAGAGGAAGGGCTACAAATCATAAAGACTAATGTTCTTCTCAGCTCTATTGCTCAGGTAATGTCATAGAAATATTTGGAAATTTCAAGAAAAAAGGATTAACGTCATGTTTCATCAAGCTGGTTTATTAGTAATTGGATACTCTAATAATTAGCGGGGAAAATGTAAGATTAATTTAGTTGAAAGTTATAACACTGAAGTTCACCATTTATTTACTTGGAAACTAAGAGAATTTTGGAGGAACATTTCAAACTACATCAGATACTGAATTTACTTTCATCGAAATCGAAAACATGACCTTATTCACCATATTTTAAACTGGCCTATATGAATATATAAGTTGCTTGAGAAAATTTTCAATACCAATATAAATTCATAGGAAAAGTTTTGTCTGCCAAAAAGTATCAAGCCATAAGAACAATACTTTAACGTAGGTAGTCCTTGAATCAAATACATTAAACACAATAAGCAATCGAAAGAGAAGCCCTTTTTCAAGTGAAACAAAAGATGACCGTAGAACAGTTAATTAAGGCCTGGAAAAGTGACCACATGCGTTTTAAAGTGCAATTCATGTGAATTTAATACTCATTACCGTATGTGATTCCGTTTATCCCTTTAAGAAAGGAAACGACGCAGTTTTGAACAGGAACATCAACTTTAAAACTGACCATTTAGAATTGGGGATACCGTGATGCGGAGTAGTGAAATTCCAAATGTGTAAAACCCGCCTCGTGAAATCTCAATCCATTGAAAACGATTAACATGCAAGAAGGCTATAAAAATATATTAAAAACTCAAATCAAATAAACCATTTCACTTTTAAATGTGTTGGTGCTCTGATATTATTGTCTCTCCTCAACATCCCCTTCGCACCTTAACTTTTACTGGGACCACTTTCGCTTCTTATAAGAATGTTTTCCTTGTTACGGGAAATAAATAATCATGGTAGAAAAACTTCTTTCAGAAAGTATATTCCATCACTATAGTTTAAGATGACCATTCCTAGATAACCCGGGCATGCTTTCATCAAGTCATTCATGGCCGAATGCAGGCGAATTATCAACTAGCATTTACAGACGAGCTTTTTCATCGGATAAAATACCTCGAATCACAAAACTAAATAAATAGAGGGAAAGCTATTAGGTTCCTAAAACATTATTTAGATAATTTAGTCATATTTAATCCTATTTAATTATTAGATGATAATGTTAAAGTGTAGGTTCCTACCCGAAAACACTCAATTGTCATACTCAAAAGACAACAAACAGCATATGTGGGTGCTAACTTCATGAAAATATGACAGATCTTGTTCGTCATAATTAATACCCCTAAAATAGGTTCATTATCGAACCCGCGGTACAAATTAAGACTGAATTCCTCAAAATTCTACAAAAATTTCATTTCGATCTTTGTATACTAATATAAACTATAAGATACAATAAATTAGACTACTTGATAACTGACAAAAAAATCGTAATTAAATTAATTGTAAACAGTTATAAAATTTCATAATAAACACAAAAGATATACCCTCAAAAAGCGGTAATTAACTGTTAGGGCAAAAGCAAATTCAATGCAATGCGAACCCAACCGAAGAGTAATATCAAACCAGCGGATGATAAAATGAATAAAAATTAATGCTGAATATTCGTCGATACTGATTGAAGCCAGTTGTTTAATGTGAGTTCCTCATCAATGACTTAATGGGATCAGATAAATGTAGAGCAACACTTCCATCTAATGAGATGAGAACTGAAAAAGTTAAAAATGAAAAATATACGTTAGTTTGGATTTTAATTATACAAACATCCATTAAAAAAGGCGTCAACAACCATGGATTTATCTGAGAGATCCAAAAGAGTTACTGTGCCTTCTATAACTTAGTAAGCTTACCGAGGAAAGCGTTTTCACAGATGTACGCTTTGGCCGCTACACCACCGACGCTGAATGCTCATAGTCTCTCTAGTGATCAAATCGAAAACTAATTGTTAATCAAATTTAACGTGGATCAATCGGTTCTCAATCCTAACAATATTAATATCCATACTTATTCAACCTCCCATAATTTGAAGCAACATATATATTCAATGCCGGAGGAAAGAAACAATAATTTTTAACGAATTTAAAAAAAATAACGAGAACTATAATACACGTTAACAATGTCTAACAACCTTTCTGTCTCTGCGCATACTTATGGGCTTACTCAAATGATATATTTCGTTTTATAGGAAGTTCTACATTTCTTAAAAAACGTATACATTAAAACATTTGAAATCAATATCTACGTGTAGTAACACGTGATAACTTTAAAATCAAGCATACAGATAATGTATCCAATATAAACTGGGGCATCAATATGCGAAATGTAGACGTATAAATTCACAATCTTGACTTACTGATGCCTTCTATCCTCGTCAGTCTTGAAGAAGTATTGTTCCAACAGAGCGTCGAACAGAATTCTCACAGAACTGCAGAATTCAGCACAGAGCAGCTTGCTCTTATCCGTCTTCGCATAACCAGATGCCACAGACCGCGAAAAACGATCTCGAAAAATGGCTGAAAGATGAGATAAATTATGAAAAATTATCCCCACTTGAAGGAAAGAGGTCCGCGTTATTTCGATTATTCGTCATGGAATTATTGAGTGTATCGTTCAGATAGGGGAATCCATTAAGATAAGTTTGGAGAAGATATAGAGCTGAGCACCAACAAGGTATAGATGATGCAGATCTAGCTAGAGAAATGTAATGGCGACTGAGAAGAGCTCTGAGAGTTTTAGGTAGCTTGATAGCTGGTGCAAAATTTAAATGAGCATCAAGGGCCTCGAATTTCATTCTTGCAGAAGTTTCAGCATCTACATCTTTCTCTTCAATTGATTCTGAAAGATCCTGTGGGCGATGATGAGATTCTCCAGCCGATGAAGCATTTGACTAGAACAGTAGGAGTAAGCATGATTTTGAATTAACGTACTGTTCGAGATTTGATCGGTTTTTCATCCTTCTGCCAAGTTCCAGGTAGACTATCCCAGTCGACATCATCTTGGGCTTGCGCAGCATTCATCAAGACGGTGTCTATCCTCTTCTTTCTGATTTCTTTATCTTTGATCTAAAATTTACAAATAGCAATTAAAGAGAATGGGAGGTATGGAGGGAATACATTGGTTGCAAGTTCATCAATTTTTTGCTTAAGCATTTTAGTGAAGTAATTTATGTCCATGAGAAGATCCTCAGGCACTTTTCTATCCCATTTATTTTTCCAGCCAAGAAAGTGGACAAAATACTGAGGTTCGCGTGAGCGACCATTGGTGGAAAATCCGCACACCTGTTTGATCTAAAGAAACAATGCTAACTATTTAACACTAACCTTAGCATAATATATCAGCTTAGCTTTAGAGGGGTCGGGTTCAAAACAGAATACACTAGTACCAACTTTATACTTATGGACTATGGAAGGCATGGTTTTAAAAAAGGTTAAAATCACAGTAAATTAATTAAGTACTATATCTGTAACTACGCGATTGGTCAGATTGACCTTGATGCAGTTTGCTGTCAGGAAATAATATAGAAATTAAATATTTAAAATGAAACTAATGTCCTATGAAATTTACATAAATCTAAACAATAAGAAATAATTCTTTTCAAATGCTACAAAGAACATACGGTTTGAACTTGCAATCAATTTTTAATAATATTTACTGAAGGAAAATAGCTCAAATTCAACTAAAGAATCCAAATACGCCAATGAAGTGAGTCACCATCTCAGATTATTCTGAAGCTTGACGATTATGGCGAAAAGGTAAAGAATATTAGTAAATTTACTTGAAAAAATCTTTATTTTTAGTTATTTGGGTACGACTATCGAGAAAACCTATCCCATGACGTAAAAGGACAGACTGAAATGAAATTTATCATCAAACAATTACCATTCTCTGCATATTTTGACTTCTCTTCCATTTATGATTAACGCATCAGTTCTGGCAAATACTTTTATTTAATCTGACGCATAGTATGCACGGATACAGCACATTATTTACATTAAAAGTTAATAAAACGTCAAACAAGGGGAAATAAACGGGCGTACCGTGGCTCCTTTGTCATGCAAATAACTCAGAAATAACGAATTCCCGCGCGTGAAGTAACAATAGAATAGATTTTACTAGAATGATAGGTCTACGGGAAAGCAATAGGCAGACCCTATTTCCGGAAGAAGCGATAAGAAGCTTTTAATCGTTAGACTAGAATGCATTGAGTAAGCACGGAGTGAATGCTTAACTAACATCAGGATTTTATTCAGTGAGCTCTAATTCTCAAATTACTCTACTTTATTTGCAAAAGGCGTAAATGTTCAATCATATCTGATTTCTTTCTTATCTTGGTAATGTAATATTAGAAAAATTTAACATTGTCCTTTTATCTTACGACTTAAGTGGCTTTCTAAAATAACAATTTGTTCTTACAATATTTGATAAAAAAGAAAATGCACAATTAATACTCATGGTAAACAAATTAAATAATAACTATTAAGTTTTTGTTGTAAAAATAATTTATAGAAAAATTTAAACTACTATTTAAAAGAAATGGAAATCATGGCATTTACAAATCACAAATTAGTTCAAAAAACCAATTGACTTAGAGAAAAAAGTTAACAATAAATAATTAGCATTGTAATTTCGCTAAATTTTTTATTCGAGATCGAATAAATTGGAAAACCGACCTTATTTTTTGACGTTTTCACTATTGTTAGAAAGCACCGAACTACAACTAAACGCTTTTGGCTCCAATCTCGAAGGGGTAATTTTGAAAATGGCGGCCTCCGACAAAATAACGGTGGCAGTTCGGTAGGATTTTTTATATCATGTATGACTTTTTAGTGTCCGTCCACTTGGTGAACATGGTGTTGGGGATATTGTTGTACATGATTCACATGCGTCTTCAATTATTATTGGAGTTGATCGCTCTTTTACGTTTGATTATATTTTTCCTTCGGATTCAAATCAATCGGAGGTTTACAACACTCTAGTAGCACCTCTCATTAAGAAGTATGTTATTTTTTTATGACTTAAAAATTTAGCTGCCTTTATGGTATTAATGCTACTGTATTAGCATATGGTCAGGTAGGTTCTGATATGACAAAAGCATACTTTTAGACTGGTTCTGGCAAAACGTATACAATGGGAACAGCTTTTGATATCGACGAATTTTCTATGAATGATTGCGTTGGAATAATCCCACGAGCAATAGTTGATATATTTGAACAGATTGATTCCATGACGGAAAGCGACTACGCTGTCGAGGCTCAGTTCATCGAGGTGATTTATTTAATTATTTTAAATTACTTTTGTTTAGCTTTATAATGAAGAGCTTAGGGATTTGCTCACTCCAAAAAAGAATGTCGTAAAGATCCAAGAGAAGGTTGGCGGGGGAATCTATCTTTCCGGTGCTACCACGGTTAGGATTAATTGTGTCAATGATGTATGTTTACTTTTTTTCTGATAATTTCTGTTTTATTCCTAGGCTTTACATATCATTAGAGCAGGTGGCGAATCTAGATCAACCGGTTCCACTAAAATGAATGCTCAAAGTTCCCGTTCTCATGCTATTTTAACTCTCCACATCAGCCAGCGAAAGAAGGTTGAGGGTGAAACTCGTGTAGAATTAATTTCTTCCAAATTTCATTTTGTCGATTTGGCTGGGAGTGAAAGATTAGGTCGTACTGGAGCAGAAGGTGAACGCGCCAAAGAAGGAATTAAAATCAATTTTGGTCTTCTTGCACTTGGAAATGTTATCAATGCTCTTTCGGAAAACCAAAGACACGTTCCCTATCGTGATTCTAAGCTCACGCGTCTCCTCTGTGATTCTTTGGGCGGAAATTCTCGGACCGTCCTCATCGCTTGTATCTCACCCGCAGAAATTGATATGGCTGAATCTGTCAACACCCTTCAATATGCCACTCGTGCTAAAAAGATCAGAAATACTATATCTGTTAATGTGACAAATATGACTTCTACAGATGCAGAAACTCTCAAGAAGCTCTTAATTGAAAATCGTAGACTAAGACAACAACTTAAGATGGTTACCGCTCAAGCTGTAAGTTAAAACGTCTTTCTAATTGATAATTTCTTTCCGTAGAGCTCATCCAGTATGCGAAGCGCGCCTTATCAATTACCGCCTGGCCGTGCGGCAACCAAACCTCCTCTAAATCTTCGGGTGAAAGAGAACCTTGCCCAAATTGCGTCCGCATTTGACAAGGTCATGATAACTCGAGTGAAACAGATGAGTGAGATTACAAGTGTTGGTGCTGCACGGTTCTATAAGAAGATGAAGTTGAACAACTTGAAGGTTCAACATGTTGTATTGGAGGGATGTGGTGATTCTAAAGTGAGTTTATTTTAATCCATTTCTTCTTCGATATTAGTTAGTGTTCTGTGTACTGTGTGGTCAGTTGAAGTACGTTTTACTTACGAGTTTGATTACAAAGTCACACATGTATACAAGGCTACTTTCTAGCTCCACTAATCAGCTACCTTACGCACTTTCGTTCTCTTATAATCATGTTTCTGTTATATCAGACATTTTTTTAATTCTGTGTTTTGACCTCTTGTTTTGCCGTCTGGTTAGATGTATTTGCCATAGTCTAGAACATGTGTTAGTAGGTTATTAAATTATAATAGACCTATTATTTCTCGTCCTCTGATAAATTACATAATAAATGTAATCTTGCTTATTGCTCTGCAATTCTTGGCTGAGAAATTAAGTTTCAAGGAATGAACCTTAGAGGATCAATTTTTTAAACTCCACAGGAATTTTGTTGTATGTGAGCTTTCCTAATCCTTTTAAAGTAATTTCCCACTGTATAACGGATCGAAACTCCTGAAGGACTCCGTCTCATTTGGGGGAAAGGAAATATACACGTTAATATAAATTCCTAGAAATTGGTTACCGGATTGTATCTTTTTGAATCTTAGGGAGTTAATTTCCCGACTTGGAATTTTGCTGCAAGGGAGTTTTTCCTGGCAGTTTCGTGCCGTATTATACAATGTAGCGTATCTTGGTGAACAAATTCCGTTTAGTTATCCTCTATTGATGCTCATTATAAGCATTATGAACCTGAATCGTTTGACCAAGTGAAGTGAGGTGGCGATCATTACTTGGACTTTGAGGTCAAAGGCATCTTTATTGGACAGTAAGTTGTCTATTAATTCGCATATTATTTAATTCCAGCATATGGAAACTTGTTGAATTCCTGTTTGAAATTCCATAGTTTGGGATTGACCAGTGGTTATAGTTAATTTAGAAAGGACGGTTCTCTATCGTGCGCAAGGAATTTCCATACTTTTTAATTTTTCCCTTATTATTCTCTTTGATCGCAAGGTCATGATGAATATGCGATCTGGGTGGGAGTGTATAACTTACTATTAAATCTAGACGCGAGGAAACAGTGAGATTGTGGGATTTCAGTATTGAAACCAGATATCTTACTATAATTTCGAGTAATTACTCAGTAATCTTAGATAACTGTTGGGTCAAGATTGGGCTACCATTCTTTGACGCCTTAATGGTTTTAGCAGGATATGCTGAACCCTTACCTTTTATCGGTAGTATTCATGTCCTTAATTTTATCAAGTCCTCTCTGTTGAGATAATTCCGCTACACCTTTTATATTGCGCCAATGATATGCAGACGTGTTATAGGATCTTCCCTGATTCTCAAGTTAGGTTCCCTAGTTACACTCGTATTAACTAGTTGTGTAGCTTCCTGGCTCGATATATATGGAACATTTCTGCTATATCAGTGATGTATAACGACTGGTAGGAAGGGGTGTTGCATGATAATAATAGCATTTCATGGTAAAGTCAGCCGGGTATGCGGAATCGTAACCTTCATAATTTGAATTCGTAAATGAGAATTTGGGTTTTGATGTTCTTAATTTTTAAGTGTAGTTCTCTAGTTACACAATTATCAATTGTTATCCTCAGGGCTAAAATTGAAGGGACATTTCTTCTAATCATATATCGTTTTGTACGAAGAGGTGTTATATTTCTTACGTCTATGTTTCCTAAACAGTTTGTTCGGCTGTTTTATACTTCGTTGGCTATGTAGGATTAATTTTTCGCTCTTGGTCTTTGTCGACTATCTGATAATATTTTGTTATACGCACGAATTGGTAAACATAAGCGCTTGGTTTAACATTAAATTTCGATTTCTTCTTTTTTAGGCCAACCAGTTATTGCCTTTGATGCGTTCCCTGGAGAGAGAGATTGACGAAGCGAGCATACGAGTGACAGAACTAGCCGAAGCACTACGCAATACCGGCGCCACTATCCACGACCTTCTAGGAAGGGTAGAACGTGCCATCACTGCTTTTCCACCCACCTGGCAATATGTTCCACAGGTAGGTCACGCTTTATCACTTCTCTTAATAGTATTCTAGCCGCTTTACCACTAGTATGGCTGACCTTAATGATATATTGATGCAACCTCTTTTGAGGTGAAAATTTCGACAATCTCTAGATCATTTCTGCTAAACATCGAGTTCTGAGCAATTCTTTCACTTTGTTAAATGTAGGTGATGACCATATAAATACTACATTTGTTTGCCTTGATTGGAAGGAGAAACCTTTTGCCTCATTCAATCATCACTTCATAAGAAAATCCCGAATCCATGTTATACTGGATTACTGTCACGATAATTAAATTACAATTATGCCTCTTCCTTTTCAGACAATTCGTTCAGCTATGTCCACGCGTCTCTCCAACTCAGACTCCGCTGGTCTGCAGTGCTACAATAGTAATCTTAACAAAATCCTCCAGCACTCCGAAATGGAGCAGGCTGGAACTCTCGCATTGATACAACAACTTCATGAGATTGCTGGACCATCTCTTCTCCGTCGGTACCAACCCTCCCTACTCTCCAAAGTAGCACATGGTGAGTCATCGTATTCCTTGGTCTTGTTTTCTGGATTTGCGTTTCAATATTGGTGGTTATTCTGCAGAGATGTTTCCTATCAGTGTGGTATCCTAGTTTCAAGTGATAAATTTCATTCGAGGCATAGTAATTTGTCTACGATTAACTTCCCCTGTCGTCATATGTATTCTACTAGTCTACCGAAATAGATGTAACTCATAATAAGTCAGATCGTGATCTAGATGAAATGTGTTTGATATAGTAAGATAATTTAGTCTGGAACAGTGGTTGAATATTTAATAATTCAAGAATTGAGGATGAAATTCGGATAGATAGGGTCTAGGTTATTATCCATGCCAGTGGAAAACTTTTATTCGTTTCAATTAGGGGATATCATTCGAATACGCGAAATAGTGAAACATTCCGATGGAGAATGAAACAGAGGCATTAAATAGAGGTACCTGATGAAGGCGGTATGTCAAAACTATTCAAATTTTAAAAGCATTAAATTGCCCACTTTTTCATAAGCAATTCACTTTTCTAATATACAATGTTTCAAAGCTCTATTTTCATGATATGATTCCTTGGGATTTGGATGGTTTCATGTCTGCGACATTCAGAGCTTGTTGATTTATTTAGACAATTGATTATGCCTCTTATTCATTTACACCTTACAACCGTGAGGAGGTAGATGTGGCTGGCGAAGGTATTTTGAACTTAACATTCATTGTAAACTCTAAGTACCATTT
This sequence comes from Hymenolepis diminuta, assembly GCA_900708905.1. Taxonomy (NCBI): domain Eukaryota; kingdom Metazoa; phylum Platyhelminthes; class Cestoda; order Cyclophyllidea; family Hymenolepididae; genus Hymenolepis; species Hymenolepis diminuta. The sequence continues at coordinate 5,261,113 of CAADRB010000005.1, read as the reverse complement.
ATTATCATTAGGGAAATGTGTAACGAGTTTCTGTTTTTTGTCTGTTTTCGATCACTTACCTGTTCCATTAAATTAGCATATGTTTGTGCTCTGTTCGGTTTTATTTTTTACACAGATTTAAATCTTCGCCGCTGTTTCTATATTCGTCTGTTCTTGAGTATACAAATATGTTTTTTTGCAGTCGGAATCGAATTACTTACAATAAGCGATTTAGGGCTGTCTGTTTTTTGTTACAACTGTAGTAGGGAGTACGGTTCTATGTTTTAAAGGAAGTTTAATTTCTTTAACAATTGTGAATATGAAGCTCGAGTATCTTCAGTCACTGTTAGCTCATTCAGTTATATTGACAATCTGGTGCTGCTTAACCTAATCTCAAGTGTCGTAATTCATTGATTATGCCGCACCCTTGAGATTTGAGGACCTATTGTTGAGTACTGTTTGAGATTTTAACTTGCATTCACTGATTAAATTTCAAAGAGCGGAAACACTTAGTTTCTATCTTCGGGGTACCACAAAATAATTCCCTCTTGATTATGTAAATATTAAAGGTTAGCGTGATAGGAAGATTGTGTAGCTATCAGTATTACACTGATTGGAGTTCGAGGAGAGATTGAAAATCGGGGAACGGGGGATCACTATTTTTCTTCAGTTGGAGAGATGATTTTTCCCTTTTGTTCTTTAAGACCTTGGTTATCTATTTATATTAGGGCCCCTAAATTTGTTTAAAGGTTATTGATTAAAGAAACTGAATTTATAGTTGTAAATTCATGCGCGTTCTCGTAATCATTTCACAACAAAGCTCTATTTCTGCATTTGATTGAAGGTGTAAACTTGGAATTGAACCGGTTTATAGGACTATATTTGTGACAACCCCTATCTTCATAACTTTTTCTCCTCATGAAATTTCGCACCCTACTTTAGTTGCTAGACTACGAGTATATTCGAGATATCTCTCATCCGTTTACAAACTATCTGTCTAAACCATGGTAAACAGTCTTCTTAAAACACGGCTTCATATTTGTATACGCCTTATAGTTATGCTCGGTTACTCTTCAGACGTTTAACTTAGGTACGTTCGGGCTAGTAGTCAAATTGCCATTCCAGGCTTTGCAGTTAGCATCTAGGTACTGCGGACATGCCAGTTAGTAGGAGCGGACAGTAATTGTTTGCTGAATTAAACTGATTACCTAAATTAGAATCTTATTTGATATTTCTCAGCAGGCAGTTTCTACCATTTTTATTATGCGCTGATCAGCGGATTTGGTCATCCAGACTTTGATTTGAATGAGCTATGAAGACCTTTATCAAGTCATCCCTAAATACGACGTCACGAATAATCTCACATAGCCTATTTGTTATTGTTTTTATAATCTTCAAATGAACCATTTAATTCCATACTTGCCGTCAATTTGTTTTCTTTCCTCCGTCTGTGCACATGGTCTTTGATCTTCATATCTCATTGTCCTTATCCTAGCAACAAACAGTTGGTAAATGCGTGTATATTTACTGTCATTTACTTATTATTGTTATGCTAACATGAACCCGATTATGATGCTTCAATGACATTCGCCACACTTTTAAGTTTCGCCATTTTTTTGTTTTTGTTTTATCAAGATTTATCGCCATTTACTAATGTCTGATATTATTATCCATGATGGGGCGAAAAGAATTTAATAGTTCATCCCAGGAGAACATCTAAACACGAGGCGGTTCGAATTGATAATGATGGATAAATGCCCACGTGCTCAAACGAGCCTTGTATTGAGATTCGGAATTTATGTCTATATGTACACATTTGTTTAACAGGTTGAGTTTGTTGAGATCTAATGTTCCAAGGTTCTGCACTGAGTCTCCAGGTTCCTTGATTAGAGTGTTAGAATGTAAAATTAAGTATGCCAGAATGTTCCAAGGTAGTTGTTCGATTGACTATGACTACTGCCTCTTGTAAGTCACTAGGTGATACTGGCTACGTGTTGTCTACTGTTCTGCCTGCATTTGCTCTTAAAGTCGGAGTCTTTTCGGTAAACTTAAGTCAGAGGTAAACTTAAAGGTGCAGACTTATTCAGGTCCTTTCTAGGTTTTTATTTTGCGTTTTTACCTCTTGAGGGAATTCAATTTAATGCGTCGTACGTGTGGGGACTTTACGAAGAGCGAAAGGCATTGTGTGCACCCTCGGATTAGACCTCACGTTGCACTGCATAGGCAGCCTACTAATCATAATTATTTCTGATAGATTATTCTTTGTATGCACGCAACCAAGCGAGAGGAGATTAATGTTTATTATTTACAGAGGGTTTCTTTCTAGAGAAGATTGATATTTTTCTCAGAGATGAATGACTAAACTATGAATAGACTACAACCGTGTGCTTCTTTTAGTCTTAGTTCTGGGCGCCTTAAACTAAATATATGGATATATATCCATACACATCCCAAAACACGCATTCGCTTTCATGTTTATTCAATTTTTTTTTCAGTAGAAGATTAAGCTGCATACTTGTTATTTATAATTTTAGCTAGCAATTTTATTTGTTATCTTTTATTCGCTAATGGGTTGAGAAAATGATCCTTCACATTCGTCTCTAAATATTAACCTAACACAAATGCAAAATGTTACGTTTTCTAAAGTGTGAAATCATCGCCACAAGTTCTTTACAGCAGGTTTGAATTTCTTACGGGAAGAATAGTAAAAAACTGGACGAACTCGCGTTTTAGAAAAAAATTGCCATGAGTGAAGTCTGTGAATTCCACTAACTTCTTTCCCAGAACCTTAAGTCTCGAGAGCGTCTGAAATTCGCATTTGTAGTTTAATTCCAGAATTTAGCTACTAAAGTTTATTATCTAATCTAAGTGATACCACTTTTTATGTTTATAATTAATTTCTACTGTGAAGCATTGATTCTTGCTCCTTTTATTCCCTTTTCAGATATGACAGTCTTCACTCTGTACCTATATAATTTTGACTAATCTGATTTTTCAACGCCAAATTTTCATAAATTTTTGAATAAGTGTTTAATAAAATCTACAGGTTGCGTAAGGTATCTGAGGACATTTATATTTTTGTAAATTAAACTAACTCGATCATAAGTAATGCATTTTTTATATCGGAAGATCTCATGCCAGATACTACTATAGCTAATGAAATGAAAAGACGCGCTGTACCAGTGTCTATAAAAACGAAACGTGGAAATTTGGAAATTGCCATATTTCTAGCAGTCGCCGCATCTTTCGTTTGCAAAGTTAGAAGGGAGCTACTGAATGAAAACAACGGAGATGAATTTGTCTCCATGAAGAAGAGAAAACAGCACTGTCAACGCTCTGCTGACTCATTCATTCAGAACACGTGAGTTTGAGAAGAGCGCATGGCATGGTATGATGGACAAAATCGTGGGAAGTCAATGTGTGACATCTTGGAAAAGATCTTCAAGTATCTGAAGGAATAATAAGGAATGTTGTTCAACGAGACCTCATAAGTTCTTAGGCGAGGTCAGTTTATGTCGACAAAAACAACAAAAGAGGGTCGTTTAATGCCTAGAAAACGACTCTTAAAGGAATTGAAGCACCCAGAAGGGAAGGAGTATCTTTGGTTTTTCACCGACGAAAAAACATCCATTAGGATGAAAATGATAAGTGGCTATGGGGAGGAGGGAGGAAGCGGATCCCATTAAACTTCAACTTTTTTGCATGTGCACGAAGTTTCCAGCAGTAGTGATGGTTTTCAGTGTTGTTAGGTGTGAAGGCCACATCATGATTCCTCACCTTTTGCCACAGGGCCTTGGGGTCAATGCAGATGTAGATGTCCACGTGGAGACCCTTCAAACCATTGTAATTAAACCGCCTTGGATAGACAGCATAGCCAATGAAAGATCCTTTGTCTCCCAAAAAGATTCAACTCCATCCCAAAAAGCTGTCAAAATTCAGGATTGGATGGCCGTGAATTTGCATCCTCATGTCAGACCAAACTTATGCCCGCCTCCTAACTCACCAGACCTTAATCCATTGGACTGTTATGTGTGGTTGAAAAGGAAGTTAGTAAGCATCGCCTCTTATGGAAGCAATGGTCAGAGTAATGGAGAACATCAATAAAGGCCATCTGATCTGATGAAAGCTTGCAGTCAGTCGCTTTCGGACTCGAATCGAGTAGATGATAGAAGACGAAGGGGAATATATATGGAATAAAACCTAGATTAATAGGTATTGCATTTATTTGTTTTGTTACAAGAAATTGTAAGTTTTAACCATTAACAGTTTCATTTCCTGTTTTTCTAAAAGTGTCCTCAGATGCCTTGCACACTCTATAATATAATGCAGTTCTCTATCCACCGATAGGCTATTTTCTATTTAAGTGGCTATAAAGTGAACCATTTGAGTACTCAGACTAAGACATTTAGAACGCTAATTGACCTTAAAACTTACTTGTTTATCTATTTATCTATGGATATTTCGTAACAGGAATGCTTCTTAAGTAAATAAATGTTACACAGACAATTAATCAAAGTAATACTTTGATGCTTTTAAATCGGTTGCAATTCTCTTTATATGCACCACACAATTCTGTAAGATGCTGTATCCATTGCGCACTTCGGTTTTCGCTTCAATTTTGCCAATGTTTCCGGCTATTTGACAGTCCAGAATGTTATATATCAGTTTCGATTTATATTGTTTGCCTTTACTGCACACTAGTTGCGTAGAGGTCAAAATACATCCGTAGTCAAAATAAACGGTTCGATATTTATCAACCTACATTCTTTGAATGGCATGACCGATCGCATTTGTTAAATACTATCAAGAAGGAGGTGTCTAAGTGCGAGTTTCTAATGGAAATATTTCTCCACTTTTAATTATTTGTTCTGTATTGAGGAAGAGGCGGATGCTGATAGACATTATTAGTGTTTATGTTTTAATATATTTCTCCTACTGCTATCGAACAAGATTTAAAATCTGTCTGTAAGATTCGTGTAAAAGAAGGCAATATTGGCGATAAAGATCAGAACATGGTCTTCAATTTATGATTAATTGGAATCTAATATGATTATTCAATCAAAGAAACTTAAACTGAATTACGTCTTAACCCCAATTATAGGTAGAAATTTTCAACCACTTCTGCGTAAATAAAAAAACATGGGTGTGCTTTTCCTAACTTTGGGTTTGTGTAAAAAACTAAGCCTTGATATAATTCCACTGGGCTGCCTAATTCACATCCCTTTAAAGTACTCTGTTTCGTACTGAGACAAGTAATCCGTGAGATCCTTTGATTTGACTGTCATCTTTTTTATTCTTTCTTTGTGATGTTGGAAGTGTCACCTTCCCTGCAAATTCGATTTCGTTTCAGCCTTGAATTTTGACGAACTGCCGTTGTCTTTAAAGATTCAAGTAATTTTTCATGTTAATACTTGATTAAAAGTAAGCCGTTTAAACACATAGCTCTGTTTAAGAATGTTAACGCTCGCTTTAAAATGGTAGGAAAAAGCAGACAAATCTAAGTTAGAAATATCCACCATCGTAATTTCTAAATTCCACTTTCTATCTTCCCATCTCCTAGATATTGAAATCTTATCTTTCCCTTGACCAAATATAATTCTTTTAAATAGGTTATAATAAATACGTATTACCTGAGTCAAATAATTATTCGCCGTACATTTGCTTCGATTTTGAGGAAAGAAGAACATTTGGTTTACAAACTTCATTACTCAGCTCAAATAGGAAAATATGCATCGGTATTTTCTAATTACTTTCAGGTATTTCAATTTTTCCGTTCGTAACATTTGAAGTCATTAGAATTTGTTTCAGTTGCAGTACGGCGACCTCCTCTGCAATATTGTTTCATTCAAATTAACACCTCTGTTGGGTTCCACTGGTAGACAGGATTGACATCCCTTTTATCAAGTCTTGTGATATTATTGTTTTATATCGGCTTTATTGTGTTTAGCTTTGAAGTTAATATAGTAATGAGTTATAATTGAGTGTGCTGGTTGTGAATCGGTTAATGTTTACGTCTGTCAAGTCGGAGATCACAAGATCGATACTCATTGGCACTATTGTAAATCTAGGGTTGCCGATCGTCAGTCACACGGATTAATTCTGGTCGTAAGAGCGGCTCCAGAAAACATCTCTTCAAAGTTAAATTTTACCGACACTCTAATTACGTTATAATAGAAGAATCCGAACAAAATCGTTAATTCGTGGATATGCTGCATTTATTACAGTTTTCTTTTTCAATTACTAGAAATGAACTGTCGGTAAATGATCCGGCTCAGTATATATTTTTTATCCGAACTTGCACTTAGGATTGTAATTCTTGCACAAAACGGGAGCAAATGATTTCTAATTTATGCATAGGATAACTGAGATATTGAGAAAGCTGCCCACTCTCTTTTACTTTCACCATTTGAGTAAGTGGGATAATAGATATTTTTTAGGCACAGTTAATCAAAATGGCACTTTTTTACCTTTATAGCTTCTCTAGCGATAAAATTCTTTTGATGTGCGACAGACGTTTGTAGATTATCAAGGGAAGTTTTTACAAGATGCCATCTCTGCCCTGAATAACTAAATTCAAGTCCAATTTGAGCTTCTCTGTGTTAAAATGTGCATGGAAATGGCTTGACCGCCAGCCTCTTATTTTAATCATCTGGTCATTAAGGTCCGAACTCTCAGCAACCTAGAGCTCAAATCTTGAAAACACTGTCTATCAAGTAATAAACGGACGATCTAGCGAATTGAGAAATCAGATAAATTTTCTTTTATCCCTACTTTTATTCTTACCTGCGCCCAGACCCTCTTTCCCTTTTCAGTGATGAAATATCACATATTTTCTGTAATAATAGTTATTCCTGAATTAGTATCTAAACCTTCTTAACACTTAATGATTTCGTTTATATAATCGTAAGTATACAGGCTAGCTTCTTAAGTTCATATTTAATTATCTCCTTATAAGATAGTGTGATTTCATTTCTGACCAACTCAAATTCGGCTATATTTTGATGAAATTCTAATATTTTCAAAGAGCCCCTCTTAGTATTTCACTAGGAATTGCTCTGGTGATATATGCCGCATCGGCGTGACCCAAAATCATGTTCGGTGTCTGTTGTCAGCAGTGACCTCGGTGGCATTTCGTTTCAGAAATAAACCACCCTCCTCCCCCTTTTTGTATGACCCCAAAATAAGCCTCTTAATTGCACCTGTTTCCTTTCCTTTTCAGGTGATGATATGCGGGCGGATGTATTCGACGATGGAAATAGTATTCAACAGGCTGGTCCTTCGATCTCATCTCTTCTTCCTGGACTTTTGGATGGAAACGTAAAGCGAAAATCAGGCCTTACCACAGCAAACCGTCTCGCTACTTCTGGTAGGTGTATTTGGTTATGAATCTAATATGTACTCCAATGGCACAGCGTTAACGTGTTAGGTTGCCAAACAAGTTCTCAGTATACATCCAGTGATTAGTATTGGTAAATAAAGAACTGGTAGGAGTCTTTTTTACCTAAGAGTCCAAATACTATTCTGCCTCTGGCCGAAATGAGTTTTGATTTGTCCTTTTTCGTTTTATTTCCACAATATTCATGTAACTATAGATATAGCTTCGGTCGCACAAAACATTCTTTGAGTAATTCCTTTAAAATCTATTTGGATTTACTTGTTAATTTGACGTTTTAGCATTCCAATGCACTGCGTTACTTCAAATAATTTCAATTGATAATAAAAGTTTCCTATTACATTATGAAATGAAATAGACTCAGTTGGTTTAAAAAATCAGCTGTTGTTATTAGAGATTACTATATAACGTTGCTGATGAAAAATCTAGTCATTAGAACATCACAAAAGCTTTCGTAAAGCTGTGTTATCTGAACGCTTGCTTCAATCAAGCTTAGTCATAGTATTCTTCTCCTACGCTCAATGCACGTCCGCACATTGATTATCGACTAATATCATTCAGAACTGGTAATAGGAGCTTGACTGGATAGCGAATGCAGCTCCAAAGTTCTTTGAGGAAAGCGTCATCAAAAAATAATTTTTGACAGAACAGCTTCATGGAATGTCTTTGATTACTAGATTCATTTAGGTACCCTTTTTCGCCACTGCTCGGCTAAAATGTTTGGCATAGGTCAGTGTTTTTCTCTCACTGCAGATGCTGTGATCTGCACTCAAACTTAAGCTTTCAGTGATGCTTACATCCTACTTGAAAAATATTTCAAAATTTCATTGTGCTTTAATATTTTGAAACGAATGGGATTCGATTTTTATCATCAAAATCACGAAATAGCAAGTTCATCGGGGTACGCTGAGCGTCTGAGTGAGAAAACCATTTCCATTATTCAAACCCTTTAGTGGTTGTTTCATTTTCTGGATACACACGAATGATTTTCGATTTGACTATGCGCAGTATGTATTACGTTGTAAATTTACCAATTGTCACAGGTCTAAATTCTAAGTTTTTCGATAATAGTGACCTATTATTGAGCTATTTAATCTTTGAAAAGCGCTCTAAAAGGTATTCGTGCTCAATGACCGTCACATGAGAGTATGATTACGCGCGGAATCGAGCTCATAATTTTAGACAGTTCATTAGAGGCATTTCTATCATGTGGCTATATATTTTTCTTTTTAATAAGCTTTAATATCCGGCTTAATGATTTCATCTCGTTATGTCACTTCCCGCCTTGGATCATCAGGTAAAACTTATAGAAAGCATAACCCACCGTAAGTAATTTCAACCATAGTAGAGCTCTCTATCATGTGATTTCGCGTATCAGAAATTAACTAAGGTAGTTAAGGGCAAACGGTAATACTAAGAGAAGATGGAAAATCAATAATTGGAAAGGTTCTGTCGTCTCAATTTTATATGCGCCGATAATCCAACCAGTAATGTGATCGTCACGGGTTTGATGCCCACCGGTACACAATTAATCTGCAGAATGCCCAATTGAGCTGGTTAAATCTGGTAGAATTCAAGTTTCACATCAGAGTGACTCTATGGTGCTTTTCCTCTCCCCAAAATGTGCAGAGTTACTACATGCAGCAGTTTATATGTGGGATTTCAGCCTCTAAGTTACTACGTTACTTCTTTAATCCATGACATTGTTCTTGTTAAAATAAGATATGCTTAGATATTCCTTCTATGAACCTTAGTTTTAAAATATACCACAGTTGGGTTCCTTAGAGCACTTATGCTTACCGCTTAATATATGAAATAACTAACGTATGGTTATTCGAAATTGAAATCACAACTTTTAGAAAATTCATTAAAGGCATTCTTTTTACCATTTGTCCGAATCTTACTTTTCAATCAGCACAAACATCCAGCTTATAATGGAAACATCGCATTATGTTTCTTGTTTGCATCTTCAGGTAAAATGTCTTGAAGGCGTATCCTTAACCCATGAGAAATAGTTTTAATAATAACCTCTTTTATACAGTTGGTCTACCATTTAAGACGAAAAGGAAAAATTTAGGCTCGTTCAAAATTTAATCCAGATAGGTAAATGTGTATTGATAAAAATTTTTGTTATTTTCTGAAATTTGTCAAGCTTAGCCGTCTGTTTTATTCTTCACAAAGCATCGGTGAATGGCATTCTAATTTAATCTGCAAATATTTCTGTACATTTGTGGCACGATCTCTTAGGCTTCCTATATCTACTTGTCTTTTTCAGCTCAATTTGTCAAGCGTTCGATTATTATTTAATAGATCATATATCTTTCCGAAGCATTCATCCATTATCACTGAAATGCCTAAGTAAATAAAATTGTCCCATATTTTATTGAGTGGTTAGCTTGGGAAAATAAAATTACAGTTTCCAAGATTCGGCGCTTAATTACTGGGTATTAAACTGGAGGGCTATTCCTCCAGTTACTAATGTCTGATTTCGTAACTCATTTGCCGTTGGTGTTAAACTATTCAAACTATTAAAATCACATTGAGATTACGGCAGAACTTCACATTGAAAAAAGTTTTGTTTTTGTTTTGTTTCCAACAAAACATCAATGTTGAGTGCTCCTAGATATTCGAGTATCCATTATAGTCCTATCACTTCTCGCTTCGGTTACACAGGTAAGCATCTTAATTAATTAAATAAGTCCCTAATAATGCCCAAATGAATCGAATCTGGTCTAATTATGATGGTAGCCCTACTTTTAAATATTTCAGTAGTTTAACTCAAAGTTAAATTTACAGCTCCTTCAAAGAGTGGAATGAGATTTGCTACATTGCATACTGGGACATTTAAGCAAGGTATGCTTTTTTGTGAGCTGTGGTTTCCCCTTTGCTCTAATCCTAACTACGTCTTTCTGGATTACTAAATGTGATGTGTTTTCTATTACCTTGATAGGTACTGCTGCTGGAACTCGAAGGGGTGTTGGAATACGGAAACCGGCTGTTCCACGCCTTCGACAAGGAACTACCACTACTTCCACGCAACAACACCCACCAGCATCAACTAGACCCTACAGTGCTGGAATAGTAACAACAGCGACAGCGTCAAATAATCCAGCTCGAATGAGTTATGTGGCAGCGGTCGCTTGCAACAGCATTCCAGAGGAGTATCTCAACATGCTGGAAGCTTCAGCCCCCATATCCACAGCCGGATTCACTTCAGTACAATCCGTTGAACCCCTTACGACACCGGGTCCTTCCAGGGGCGTAGAAGAACGCCCGGAACCTCCAAGAACTGTTGTGAGACCAGTGCAGACATCTCCACGAAACCTTCCACAGGCTGTTGTGCCTCCTATGCCTGCTGTGGAAGTGGAAGACGTGGAAATGGGTTCGATGGAAAAACCTACGCGAACAGTATCCTCGGCCAGGCATCATCATGTTCCGGTGTCCTCTAGAGGTAAGTTGAATTGAATACAAGGAGTTTAGAATTCACGGTTTTACTTACGTTCAATGCAAGAAATACTTTACATATTCTTTTGCGTGCGTTTCATTTAATCCCCGACTTTTATAGGATGTTCACAAATTCCAAGCTTTCAAACGAGAAGGCTAGAGGAAATCTGTTAAGGACACCACTGTTAATATTTATGAAGGTCATGTTAAGTTTACAGATTATGGTTATTCCTCTTATAGGATAGGGAGGTTTGACAAAATTTGAGACAAATGGTTTCACAATTGTCTCTCGAATCGGATGTAGGTTAAGAGGTGCCAAACCAGATCGGATTATCTTAGAAAAGTTGGCCTTTTCTGGAATGCTGCTGCAAATATTCAGTTTTGAAAAAATAGAAGAGGTTAAATGTGTTTGCAAAAGTTGTTTTTGATGAAAACATTGCTATAATTGATGCCACCGGCTAAACCTTTTTATAGAAGAAAAATGGCATTTAATGTCAGTCATTTAGCTGCAATTTTATCTGAGAATCGTGCGAATATTATCTACAAAACACTTTATGATTGACACGAATATCTTTATTTTGCTCTTACCAAAAGTTATTTTCGTGCGATTTCTCACGAAAAATGAAGCATCTCCTTTGGAGATTATTCTCATAAATCTGTGATATGTTTTCCCAGAATATTTATTTATATTGCTAGGCTATAAAGGATTAGTTATCAACAGGAAGTCCAGGAAGGATGAACTAATCTCTAGTTGGTTTCTGTGGTTAGTCAAATCATGTTCACTTTGTGTGCATACATTACCAAGGCATTTATTCACCTGAATTGCATTACTGATCTGTCCAGCCACTTCAATCAATTGTCGAAGAGCGACATTAAGATCGGAATATCAGTTTGACTTGTTGCCATTAATCTCTTTCCTCCCTTTTTCTAGATAATCTACGTTGTGCATCCTATTTATTTGCATATGTTGATGTCGAAACGAATGAAAATTTAGATGATGTCATTTTAGCTTGCCTTTGAACGTGTACTCTCTCAAATCGTCATTATTATTATCATTATCCATGGTAAACGAAAATATTTTGCAATTTTCAATCATACTGGAGCATCCAGTCACGAGGAATACTGAGGTAGCTCAGAAAAAGACAATTGGGATAGGAAGTAAAGAGGGTCATATTCATCTGTATCATGGATTTATCGATTGTCCTTTTTTAATCAAGATATTGTATTCTTTATAACAATACTTATGACCTCACAAAGGCCAAGCATTTCTATCTGTCATCCGGATTTATTCCTAGATTTATTTGCATTTGTAGATTATAGTAGTCACTTCTAAAACCTTTTAATCAACAGGTTATAGTGAGGTTTGGATCATGTCCATTTCTTCAGATAACTGAATTACAGCTAGTGGATGCTAGATGGCTATTCATGCGAACGGGATTTCTCTTTTTACACATGGTATTGTTTCCCAAGGTTTGACTGATTAAAATATTCGTTTAAATGAACGATTGTCAATCCGTAGACTTTGTCGTTTTCAAATTGTTTAGTACCAAAATTCCACCATCTCCTCGTGTGATAGAGATTTTCTTGTGATATATTTCCATTATATTTATATAAACGTCAATAATTTTGAAACGGGTCTGTAAGAATTTCTGCTTCTAAATCAAGCTTAAGAATTTCTGAATAAATTCAAAACAATCGTCGCATTTTGTTAAATGGAGATTGGATAGAATTACCCCTAAAATTATTTTGTAATTTCGACCACTGTTCCACTTTGAGTCCCTATAAGTAAAATTACTTAACTTTTCGCTTCAAAATACTAAAAGAAGAATAATTAGTTTCAATCAGTACTATTCTAGTCTTGGGAGGGGGTTGTACCACTTATGATCAAAATCTCCAATCTAGTACTCACCTTTGTATTCGCTTTGTACGTTGAATTAAACGAATCTCCCAGAACTACGTTTATTAGATTTTTCTGTACGTTAGCATACGCGTATCTCATGTGTCATTTATAGTTAGATATACCTTTCTAGCCTACTAGACTCTTTGTCTTCTGTTTTAGTTGTATGGCACAATGGTTTACCTCTTCCTGTGGTAGACGGTCCAGAACAGGAGAACTGTCCCCCTCTAAATGATGTTTCAATGCGTGACGTTACGACTTCAGACATCAAACCACAATCTACCGAAGTTCTCCGAAATTTCCAACCCACCAAGCGTCCAATCACCGAGGTTGGTATTGGTGATGACCATGATGATGATAATACTCGAACCAGAGTCATTACAACACCTATTGGAGACCTATCTGCAGGGGGTGAAAACATTGTAAGCCTTCGAAAAGCAATTGAGGAACGAGAAAACAACGACAGTAATGATGAAGCCGATCAGGAAGATGGAGAAGCAACAGTAGATGCTGCAGTCGGCTCGCGAGAATCCGGCAAGCGTACCAAGTTTACTCTGCGTCGTAGCATTATGGAACGATTCCAGAGATGCGGTATAGACTTTAATACATTTGCTCCTCCGTGAAAGAAAGAAGCTTTCTAAAAGGTAGACTCTAAAATAGAAGACCATTTTCTTTGTACAGTTTCAGTGTGACTCACTCCTCGCCTTCCTATTATGACCTGTATTTCTTACTCCCCCACCTTCTTTTTTGTCTAAATCTCCTCATACTCTCCCTACTTAATGCATTATCCTCTCCGTCTATCTTCGGATACTTAGGAAATCAACACACAAGGTGTATATTATTACAGGACTCACTGGATCGAATGAGTATCCCATGATTTTTCTGTCTCAGTATTACCAGTAGGATTTTTATTTCTTTTTGGTGTACTATCGGCTTATTAATTATATATTCAACGCTACGAGTAACCGCAGGATGTCTATGAGTGTTTTATTTTTCTAACTCCTGGGAAGTGTAACAGTGCATAGTGTATGCTGAAATGCTGATTGAGGCGAATTTAGAGGTAAGCATTTTTTTGAAAGATAATCCGACAGGCTTGATCTTAAGGTAAACAATAGTACTCGTTTGCGGAAACGGATCATTAATATCTGCTTGTTTCGACCTGTATTTGGTCGTGGCGTAGCGATTGACGTATGTTTCTGCTATTCAGAGGTCAAATTTTCAATGATCTTCGTTGAGTAGTTTGAGTTGCTTAAAAATTCTGAAGAAGAGTACTTGAATGTGAATGTGCTAATGATCTCAGTGGTTAATGTACTCGTCAGTAAAGTCAAAAGTCACGGGTTTGACATCATTATTTTAACCCACATCAGGGTTTGATGATTTGGCGCTTTTTGTCATGGGAGAGCATCTTAGCACAGGGAACTTTAAGGAAGTCTAGTATGATTTGAGGAAAGGGGTCAGGAAGATGTCAAAACAAATCAAGAGTTACGAGACTGGGGCCTTGGATTCAAGTTGCCTGCTTTGTCTTGATTATTGTTTTGATGCTCAAATTTTGGAATTTTCTCTTTATTTAATGAATGCTTATAGAATTCTGGGCTTATTGGTTAATTAATATAGAGGGTTGGTCAACCACTTATTGAAATCATTACTAATGAGTGCTTTTTAATATGGAACATGGTTTTATTCACCATAAATGAATTTAAACAGCTAAAAGTACTCATTTACGGACTCTACCGAACTAACAGTGAATGACACTTGGTGCTTCTGTCATTCACATTTCTGTAGGATTCAGGTAATTAGGGGATGAGTGCCATAATCAGATTTACTTTATGGAGAAATACTTTTCTGTTTATCAATGTTCACAATTCATGAGAACCGTCAATGAATGAGCCATGCGTTGATCTATGAATGCCTTTACACGTCAGAGATTAAGTTAGCATGTTTTTTGAGAATAAGGAGGCTAAACGCATCGAGTTAGCCTGAAGACGTTAATTGGAAATTGGGAAATAAAATAACATACGTTAGGAAACGACTGAATTAACTGAGTATTGAATTTGACTCTTCACCTTAGAAAATTTTATTGATAAGTCTTAGACCAGCCAAATCAGTTTGTTATGCTCGCACTGTCTCAAGAACGTTCAATTTTTCCTGACCAAAATGTAACATTATGAACAACTTGGTCAATTTCGCTCGCCACACAGCTGCTGACATCTAACCAGACACCGTGAAAACCCAGAGGAAGCTCTAGCATGCAATTATCAGTCGTGGCTAGCAGCCAAGAAGCCTCTACTCAGATCGGTATTGTTGATTCAGTAGGCGGCAGTATTAACTTTTGATACTTGTGCCGCTTTTGGTGGGACGTACTTGTAGCGATTGGTGTCGATCCTTTAAAATGCATTTAACTCCTAGGACCAGTAGTATTATACTATTGACGTGAATTTAAATTATGCTAATTCCATTCCTGCTCACAATACTATTTGACTGGAGGGATGTTACATCAAATAACTGAAAAAATCTGCATATCCCTTTTCATCTTGATTTAAGTTTCACAGGATTTAAAGGAGCAAATTTTACTCTTTTAGGGTCATAACAGGATCAACAAAAGAGATATTATCAATATAGTGCACCGATGGAGCAATGATTTACGTGTCAGGTCACGAGATGAATGCTCATCGGTGCATATCAAGTGTTACAGATCGCCAACCGCACTGATTAATTCCTGTTCCACCAATTTTTAGATGCAATATGTAAGTTCCACATATGAGCCCCTGGGAGATGCTCTCTAGCCTTCTTTATTTACGAATAAACACGTTTTCCATTTATCCATGACCGAAGTACGGTCACAATGCGGCAACTGAGAAAAATCTCCTGAGATCTTATTTCATCTGCGAATTAGAAACCTGATATTAACACAGGTGTGTTAGATATCGCTTCACACAAACTACAAAAAGAAATAAGTCCAAACGAATGTTTTCTTCCAATCGGGAAAGACACTGGATTACTCCTTTTGAATACATATGACGTAATATTTGAAATTATTGCATAGGTGATGGAAATTTTCTTTCAACAGAAATCTGCAGCATCTTTCTAAAAGCAAACGTTTGATATTATTTATAAATTATTATTAGTTTGATCAATTGGAAATTTATTCAAACTTTGAACACCTTGTAATTTAAGGACCGTTTATAAGGTGATATTTCCATTCGGTTTAATAGCAATATCATACATTAGCAAATATTATATTATTATCAACCGCCTTGGACGTTTCCCCTAATGGGTCTGGGTACCACTATCTCAATCAATACCCTCCAGCTATTAGAATAGGAGAGGTGAATCACCTGTTCCTTTTTGACTCTTGCAGCCCTCAATATGCGCTTTCTCCAAATGCGAGATGATTTAGAATTGGTCTGTGAAATACGTGGTTGAGGAAAAGCAAAGCTTTTGTTTAAACTGACGCACAAGCATTTGAATGATGCCTATTTTAAATCAATAGCTTAGCCATTTGCCAATTATATAATGAGAACTAATCAATGAACTTAGTATATTTGGATATAGTATGCACACAGTTAAGTATTGATTTACTATCACTAACTAATGCAGATTAGTTGATCCGGTTGACCCTGGTTACCCATGCTCCGTTCTTGGCGGTGTAAAATAATAGTTTAAACAAGGAAAGGACTCATTTTGCATACCCCTATCCTTGCAAGTAAATTCATGAATCTGTAAGAGCATGCGACTCTGATTTACTAAGAAAAATCCCTTTGAGAAATTAAAGACTTTCGTAATGGCGACCATTAGACCATTGGATTGAAAGTAGAAAGAGTCAATTATTTTGTCTTTGGTTATAAACTTTCTACTTCATAGACATAGCTCATTGCTTCATATTCCATTGTTTCATCTGCTCTCTTGACGAAATTTGTATTCGCAGTGCCCAGAGCCTATTAACAAAGTGATTTTCTCCACTAAGTTAAGAATGAAATCTGCTGAACGTCATATAAGATCATTTTGCATCCTCCAAATAATGAATGAAAAACGAATTAAAGTGGCAGGACCAACCATCGTGATTTAAAAAGCGGTCAGTCGGTAATAAACATTGTAGACAGGCATTTGCCGCAATCCAGAGGATAAATAATGAAAGTTGAATTTCGGAACATGAAGTACCCTTTTAGTAAATATTAAAAACTCAAATCCAAAAATCAAATTAAGTAAGATTCTTTGAAATCTTAACCTTACTTCAACACCTTTCAGTCGTTCTCCGACTTAATTGCTAGTCTAATGAGGTGCTTAGAGATTTCAGACATCACTAAAAGTCAATTAAATAAAAAACTGAATATGGAATAGTGAAGTACCCTTGAGGCCTACCTACTGTTAGCTGTTTCATATGGATTCGTGACAGATTTCTGCATTTAGAGCACTGAAATTTGATCGTTTCTTCCTCTGATCATTCCTTAAGAAACTAAACCAATTAATAATTATCTGCTGAAAGCGGATTAGAAAATTTTTCGGCTTGAGAGTTTCAAATGTCTCAAAATAACAACATTTAAGTAGCCCTGGAAAAACAAAATAATTGTACATAAAATTTAGTGTTAAAGTTTTATGAAGGAAAATTTAAAACTTATTTTGTGATTGGATTGGGTTTATCCATAAAACCCTTATCCATCTTCTTGCTGTTCAGGCTATCCATAATTCACAAATTCATTCGAAGTGAAGTGTTCAGCATCGCTTAATCAGATTTATTCATTTTGTATTTTAAAAATCTACAATAACATCTTTCAAAAAAGCATTTGGAAAATGGTAAAATAAAATAAAATAACTAGTGAGCTCAAATACTTTAAACACGCCATAAGAAACAATATAACATGCTAGATTCAATCATTTATTTAAACAAAATATTTAAGTGTAAAGATTTAATATCTGCTGTAAAGAATAGTATAAAATGGATAAATATACATTCCATATTTTTATTTTGGAAAGTGCCAGATTTTACATGACAGTTTTTCTCTTTAAGACACACCTAAAATATCGATTAAATACAGCTGTTAAATCAGCTGATCGGTATTTGAAATTTTAGAATTATAAATGATCATCCATCTTAATTAAACAAAGCGGTCTGAGGGCAGAAAAAATGACTTCGGAACAAGAATCGAATGCCATTTGGAATAAGTTACCACCTATAAACGATCGAATTACCATCGTCAAAAAGTCAGAGGCAGAAATTTCTC
Organism: Hymenolepis diminuta; assembly: GCA_900708905.1. Taxonomy (NCBI): domain Eukaryota; kingdom Metazoa; phylum Platyhelminthes; class Cestoda; order Cyclophyllidea; family Hymenolepididae; genus Hymenolepis; species Hymenolepis diminuta. Next base: position 5,243,181 of record CAADRB010000005.1, on the reverse strand, counting down.
AAAATAAGGCAGATATAGCTATTTTAAAACCAACTCAAAAACATGTGTCGACAATAGAAGGCAAACAGGTCATGCAAATTATGGATAATTGCATATCTAAAATCCTTCTGGTTTCTGCGCTTCCGAAAATCGCTGGTCATGTAGCATATTACGAACTCCTATTGGGAGGAGAAATCTGTGACCAAATCAAGGAATATAAAGCGGCTTCTAATGAATATGATGCGATGTTGATCTACAATCAGAAAGAGGAAAATTTAGATCAGTGCAAATTGAAAAAAGTAAGTAAATTTTCATTTCAAATTAACTGATTAATTAATTAATCGATTCTTTTTCAACTTGAGCACTTGTAGTACTTGTATCTCAAAGATGTACACGTATTTGGTACAATATGCTACTAAACATGCGCATGAAATGAAATTATGCATTTTGACGGATGATCTTTCAACGCTACCTTCCCAACTCCTGCTCAGAAGTGAAGGGAGGAATTATTTTACCTATGATGTAACAAAAAAGGAGTAGGAATGAGGGGAATCAATTTTATACCGTAACTGCCCATCTACTGACTAGAATTATCAGTCACATTGAGAAGTGAGTCAGCAAAGTGTGAGATGCTTTAATTGATTAGCTAAGAGCCGTATGTCTAGACAAAACGTGTTCAAGAAAATGATCAATTTTCTTACAGAACTTCATTAAATAAGGTCCTTAGCCAGAATGAAGACTATTAGTGTAGGTATTGAAAACGTTTCAGAGATAACATTACTGTTAGTACTGATCGATTTTCTATTGATCTATTTCATTAATTAAGATGATAATAAGCCATTTGAAAAGATCTAATTTGATGGATTGGCTTATAAAGTATCATCATTCAATGCGTATTTTCAAAGAATTCTCTTTTTTTTTAGTATCACACTTGCTTAATGTTGCATTTTTGAGAGTTTTTGCAATTCTCTTCTATTCACACTTTTATCCACTTTCCCTTCCTCTATTGAGTTAGGAAAGTCGATGAGTAAATGCCTGAATGTTTAATGTGATCGTCGGTAGAGTAATACCCCTCATTTGATACGAACTCTCCAAAGGAATGATTTATTATTTGCCCCGAGGTATATATTATGCCTGTGTTTCCAAATTTAATAATCTGCTAGATACAATTTTACATCTGATATCCAAAATCACATACATAAATTAGGGAAGAAAGAGATGGTTTAAAACTTTAGTAAATTATTTATAAATGCGAGGTTTCGACCATCTAACACATCAATACATATCCATGGATTATACTCATGAAATCAAGTTCTGTTAACCTGAAAATCTCAACCAGATGAAGGAGAAATGATTCCACGGCAATAACCGTTAGAAGAAAATCAAAGTTGAAGAGGAATTTGAAAACACAAATATGGTCATTACGAGACCTCTCTTCAATTTTCTAAATCTTAAAGGCTTCTCATTATTTACTCAAATCTCTCTGTGACCAACCACTTTTCTCACCTCTTCTTAGTTAACTTTAAATAACTTCGATGTCACCTTCAAAATATCTACGTAAAACCTTTCCGTTTTCTAACATGCAATGTAGCTTTGTGAGTGATAGGACTTTACCTATCTGATCGGTGCTTTTTTCTCATGGAAGAAGTGAAATTCAACTTACTGATTCGATAGTATTCAATCTTAAATACCTACGTGGTAGTGCAAAAAACTTTGTGTGAAGAAAATATATAATTCGAAAAAAATATTACTAACTTTCCTTGACGAAATTAATATTATCTTTATATTTTCTTCTCATGAAATACAGAAATAACTATTATGCATTATATTGTTTGTGCAAACTAATGTGAGTTACGTGATACTGTATATAGTTCGAATTGAAATTCGATGGGTTTTCGCTCTAACGATGAGGACTTGTTTTCTCCTCTTCGTGATCAGAATATCGGCTTGTAGATCTTAGGAGTTGGCGACAGGAAAACTAAAACACTGGATATTTCCTTACCAAGTCATCTGCGAATTCTCTGGTTTTACAATTTCTCTGGAATTTTGCATTGACCTAGACACAGATCAAACTCTCGCTCACTGATTTGAAAGTTCAGGAATAATTTCTGGAACGATTTCGCTGATGTCTCCGATAATGTAATAAATAGACTGTTGTTGCGGAGAGTGGGACTTGCTGAAAATAAAATGTTCAAATGTGCTATCCGTCCAAGAACAATTTCGGATCTAAAGTCTGATGAAACATTTTCAAATCTCTTCGATTTGTTTGGTGGAAAATCTTAAGAATTACGAAAATGTTTTAATTATCTTCTTCTCACAAAAGAACGTAGCGAAACTGGATGACCTATGCTGATCGCATCAGTAATCTTTGTTGACTTTCTGATTTTTCTGCCATGTCGAAAGACCATTAAAATTCTCTACTATTTCTGAGTGATCTCCGAAAACTCTGTCAAACGATGTCTATTATCAATCCTCAGAATACTCGATTTAAGTAATGAAATCACATTAGGGAATATTGTTAATGAATGCACAAACTTGGATATCCAGCATGACAGCGCCATGAATCAACAGAAATCTGGTGAACACAATTGTGCCAATCGAATTTCTAGTGAAATTGTGTCTCAGAATATTCCCACTCTTCGTAAAACTCTAACTGAATCCTGACTCGGTAATGATTTGAACTTTGCCCGATTTTGTCCGTACAAATTCTATATTTGCAGTTTGTGTGGCAAACGAAAACATTAGGAAACAGCGCACTGAACAGGACCAAAATTCAGAAAGAAGTGCGCCACTCGGAAAGGTAAACCAACTTCTGTTAGATGACAGGACCAACAGCCAGCTCGAAGAAGGATTGAGAACGGAATGAAAATCCGCGGGAGAATCTCCATGAAAGTCTTGCGAAAACGAGCACAAAGGTTGGGAAAAAAAGGAAGCAGTATCCTGATCTAGTTCATGCACAAGTCAATGAGTTGAAAAATGAATCAAAACTGAAGGCTGTAGAGAAGACAGAGAATGGAGATCTTCACTCGAAACCAAAGGCGAAGGCAGTCTTCGATCCCAAGCATCCGAAGCGAACGCCTTGAACCAAGAGAAAGAAAGAAGACAGTTCCCCGGAAATAGAAAGGAAGCCATGCTAATATGGAGTATCGATTTAGCAGGATTATAAACAAATCCGAAGAAGTCTTGGAGGTTGTCAAGATGAAAATATAATAAGGAAAATATGCTAACATTTTCTCTTGACGAAATTTGTACTTTATTCTATTTTCTCAACTGTTTTCGCCGATAATAACGAGAACTCTTATTTTGGTTGGGATATCAGCTAATTGGTTACAAAAATTCACATATGGAAACACTGAAACTATGTTATTTCATGTCTGCATTTAAAGCCCAAAATGAAATTAAAATGACAGTAATCTCGGACTGGATTCATAGAATATAAAGTCCAATTCTGGTTTAGGGAAATGAAAGACGATGATATTTATCTGAATAAAGATCTTGTATCGAATTTGGAGTGTATCTACGGTTACTTATCGATTTTACTCATTCTCCAACCTCCTTAATTAAATTCTGAGTATTACTTATCCCCCGGTCTTTGTACCCATTATATAACTCATTAAGATGAACTCTGTTTGCTATTAGCTTAGAAAGCAGTTTTGGTCATTATCTAGTTCCCCTGGGCTATTGCCCTCTTCCAGCAATTTCCAAATTGGTCAGAGATGGTCTAACTTGCTCCATTAGCGTTGGTATATTTATAACTCGCTGTAGAGTATGGTACAGTTTCCACAACGACATCTGCTAATGAAAATAGTAATGTATAATCAGCGAAATTGATTAAATATGATCAACTTTACTTAATTTTACTATTATTACACAAAGTAATATAAAATTTCTGCACAATTTTTAACAGAAATTCAACAAATGACAAGGGGGCAGGGGACAGAGGGTTGTTGGGAGTAATATCAAGGTATTGAGAGGCGCCTTACTTCATTTCAATTTAGACACGGGTTGTACAATATTTACTAACTGGGTGACTCAAGCTCTAAAGTTCAACTTTCACGATTCTCCCCTGGATTTCAGTAAATACTTGTCTGTGATGGATTATTTATTTAAACAAAGGTAATGAAATTATTATGTGTAGAAGATGAATGCTATGTTCATTTATTTCATAATGCACTTATTCGCTATAGTTGAGTTCAGTCACCGATCACTAACAGACATTCCACAAAATCGGTTTTAATGGGCGATTGAACCAATGACGCTGGTTGAAATCATATTTTCTTGATTACCCATTTAGTAATCTACACAAAATGAACACATCTGAGTCCAGAAATATGAATTATTAAGTTGAATTTATAAATCACTCACAGATCGTGCCATTTCAAAATTTAATATTTATTATCATTGTAAACTGAATGGAAAATTCTTTTGACTTCTGTCTTCATCCCCCGAAATTTATTCAGACTTGATTTATAATGTAACTTTTCACAAGGAGGAAAAAAGGGAGAAAATATTTTAGTGTAGCTATTAGTTGGGAATTCGAAATAAGTACAATGCAGACATAACCAGCTGCTAAAGACAAAAATAAATCCTAAACACGTTCAGACAGTCTTACTTGTAACATTCAATACACAAAAAGTGAATTAAAACAAATTGTAGATGTCTGTCTTTTGTGCATCAAATTCCTGTTCCGGTATAAATGATATTTTATTTCTAACTACGAGCAAAGAACAGAGAAGTAAGTTGAAATGACAATGTTCTCAGGAGATCTTTCACCTCCCATCATAATTCACTAGATTACGGGGATCTAATAATCTAATTATAAAATTATTCCTGTAGCAGATCGTGATTAGCAATCTCGTGGTGAAAAATATGAGAATATCCTAAAAAAGGGGAAAAAACAGCACTAAGAAACTTAAAATCGAAAAATTTAATTAAAGACGGAATAAAGCGCTGTTATTTAGGATACATTTCTTTTATTCTTCCTCTTTTATAAAGAACGATTTCAGCTGACGATTTACACCTAGGGCCTTAGGTTGATTCAGGCAATACCCTTTTTCTCCTTCACTATTGGAAAGAGTCCTATGCTTCCCACAAAAATTTCTGATTGACTAGTTGATATCCTTCTTTCTACTTTGAACTGAGCTATTTGAAATTTTGATCGATTGAAAAACATCTCCACATATTTGAAAATTCACTCTTCCACTTCATCAAAAATGCTGCAATTTAAGTAGCTGCGACGAGTAGTTTCCCCGTCTAATAGTGAACGAATAAGAAAGTGAAAAACTTTCATTAAGTAATGAAATATGATATTTACTATGCGTAATAGCTTAATATGAGAGATTTAAGGTGCTCTTGTAGAATTTTCATCGAAAGCATGTTTCAGAATTATTCTTTTTTCCAGCGCCTTTTTCGAGAAAACTCCAACTTATAAATGCCAATCTGAAATATATATTTTTCTAAAAGAAAAGTTTAACTATGTCTCTTAAAAGGAGGTGAAATATAAAATCTGTCATTTTTTTGAAAATAATTGCTTTCTACTTGTTATAAATAGGTAAAATTAAAGTTTTCAATCTAACTAAGGCAATCCTTGACAAAAAATGTCCCGGAAATCTGAGCCTGATCTTATATTAATGTGGATTCCATAACTATTGTTAAAATAACACGGAATTTGTAACAGAATTTCTGTCGAAAATGGCGGATCCAGGTATCGGAATTTATGTAAGTGGGCGGTAAGTACAACGGTCTACATGATGAGTTGCGTACGTGCTACTATACAGTATTGTTTTAAAAAATAATATATCCAAGAAAATTAAAATGAAAAATTTTACTTACTTTATGTACGACATGGTTAATCACCTAAAATTATTTCATATTTGTTAAAATTTACCGGTTTAAGTGGTTTGGCGCCTCGGCGCCTGGTTTGAGAAAAGTCCTGTATTGTCAAGGAGTTGTATTATCAAAGGATGAAACTCAAAATTTAAGTCATTTCAATTAATTTATAAATTAACTGGACCAGTTTTGCCGTTTTTAATATCACCATGAAATCCAAACTACAGCTCTTCTCCTCTCTTGATCGCCGCGAAAAGCATAAGTTTTAAGCAAACTAGACTAGTGGACTGCATTTATTAAAACAAAATATTGAGTCACTTGAATTTTAATTGTTCTCTAATCGAATTCATTTCTTTGAAGTTGTCGGTAAATTTTCTAAAGCGGGATTAAAGAATTATCACTCCGTATAATCTTTCACCCCAAATAAACATTATTTGTTGTGACTGGCAGCCGGTCATCTTCAATATCAACATCACCCCACTTTTCGTTTTATTTCCTTTCATTATATATCATTATTGAAAACTGCATAACTTTCCCAAATCACCTCCTTGATAACATCGTCTGACCAAGTAAAGTAAAATTTATTTCTTTAGTTGAAAGAACGCATTACCAACGCGACTCGTCAGATCATTCATTGTATGTTAGCCAAACCCGAAATTACTTCCGCACTGATTAAACACTACGAAGAGTGGAAAGTTGAACCCGAAGGAGCAATTCGAGATTTGGCAAGCTTCATGGTCCAACTGCGCTTTACGATGCATTATCAACTACTTTTTAGTCCACAAGAAACTGCGAAGAAGGAAGAATTCCTAGAACAAACTCGAAGACAAGAAATTAAACAGGCACAAGAAATTCGGCGTTTAGAAGAACAACAGGATTTGATGATTAAAAAACACAATAAAGTGGTAAGGCATTTTACATATTCATATTCAAATACTTATTTTAAAAATATTTCTTAAATTACTGATATAAATTATAATAAGCTAACTTTTAATGGTTGAAATATATGATTTTTCACGGCATTAGTTGTAATGTTGTTCCGAAGAGAACAAAATGCAAGATTCTTGTTTCTAGTCTTGATCTACGTAGATTTAAGAACCCAAGAGAGACACCAGACAGAACCACAGTTACTCCAAGGCGCTTTATTAACCCAACAAACGTTATATACATGAATAAAACGGCTTGAAGGTCAAAATGCCGCCGAACTAATAACAGTTTTTGTTCCCAATAACTGTTAAGCTGGAGATCAACATTTGAAATCGCGCATCCCAAGACAAAAATTAATTCGACGGCTTTGGATTTTGTTTAAATTAAAGTAGCTTTTCGTTAGGAATACCAGAGCGTTAGCAATCGAATCAACCAACAAAAATATCCACCCATACGATAATATAGGTGACTATGTGGGTTCAAATTCAGCTTTATGACTTACTTTTAAACGCATGGAGTAGTAAGAATGGCGATAAGGTTAGATTATAACTAAACGATCGAAATTGACGTCAAATATTGTGGTAGAATAGAGGAATCAGTCAGTAGATGAATTGTAAGCCCCTGGCACAGTGGTTACTTTGTTCGTCTACAACGCCAGAAATCACGAGATTAGTGTCTGTCAGTGTAAATCTAATGGTGTAGGTGACTAACCACCCTGGTTAATTTGATTAACAAGAGAGAGTGGTAGAATGTGTGTCTCGTCAGAGCGGTATTAGGATACCTCTGGACATATCAAATGATGAGGCGTTAAGCAGCAGATTATTGACATTGTCAAGATTTCGAACAAATATTAACAGATCTTTATGTATTCGCTTGACATGCCGTTTTTTTCCAATTTAGGAACTTTTCAACATTAAGCTGACAGTAGAATCATTCGATTTCAATTGGCTAGGAGTGTAAAAAATGGAGTTGACAGTAGGTATTCATCTTCCCTACACTTAGGTATCTTATTTACACTGATTTTGCAGCATTTTGGCAGGGTCAATCTATTTTCTTTATAATTTTAAAGTATTCTGATAACTTAGAATTTTCATAAACAGCTTTCTTTCTCTAGGGACACATGCTTTCCATTTAATGACTAAAGATCGTCTCCCAAATAATTATCCTAAGGCATTATTCCCTATCAATTGACCTTTTAAATAATGAACAACGGGACGCTTTCGATTTCATACAAATTTAATATCGCATTATTTAAGTATATTTCATGGAAAATAATGAGTTATTTAAGGTCCGGGGCTCAGCACAAAACTTTAATTTGATTTTACTTGAAATTTTACAGTATATATTTGCGACGGTCTCTTGAACCGATAAGAAACTGTATCCAGTCTTATATTTAGGACACATAAGATGCTCCAGCAAATTCGATGAGTCCTTCTATGTGATCTAGCTACTGACGAGTAAACCGAGAAGGCAATCCATGTTAAAGCTATCAAAAATAAAAATGCAGAGGAGGATTTCCAAACTATGAGGTATTTAACTATTGTTCCCATCATGTTAAAATCCCTTTGACTTTGTCATATCTTCCGCCGCACTTTGCTCTGACCACGTTTATTACAACCATTATATTGAAATTGCTGTTTGTATTTCCTATATCATTTTGAAATACTCTCCGTTTGGTTATCTGAGACTGTGAGGCTCCTGTGACCTGAACTACACTAAATACGGAAAAGTGGATAATGTAAACTTGATGAGTAGGTCTATCCTGACTGATCAAGCACATGCACTCGTCTGACTCAATTAGTTTACCCCTAATCCCAGGAAAACCTGCCACTACCTCTCCCTCAATCCTCGTTTTTGTTTGTTCTTTAACCAATTATCTCTCTTCTCTCTGTTTTTTTTGCAGTGAAAATCGTTAGTCAGAAGAGCAGTATCTCAGTAAAAACTCTAGAGCCACTTAGATACCTTGCTACCATATTACCTTCAGTCAACACTTTTCTAATCAGTGATGGCATTTTCAGTGATATCTAATTCTAAATTAGAACTTAAAATATTATTTCATTTCATTCCAAGCTGATTGTTTTATTTTGAAATAACACTTATGAATATATCAGTTGGGTTGCTAGGTTGCTAAATTTCTAACATTTTCTTCAATTCTAGCGGATCCTTGATATGACCGAAGTAACCGAGTATAAAAATTCAAGTAACCTTTAGATTTAATGATTTCTTGAAACGGAAGGTAAATTTTTGCAAACATGAAATAACCGCCAAGACTACTTATATCGAGTACTTGAAGTTATCCGTTGTCTTGATTATCAACTGATCACCCAGCTAACTGCATTTTTCAAACAGTTCTACGACTCATCCTTCGGCCTCTAAACCATTTATCGATTTTTCCTACTATCTGACGTCTAGGTTGTGGACTTTTCCTGAGGCTCGGCTTACTTTTTATAAGAGCTTCCTCTAATAATATTGTTAACCGACGCCGTCTTATTTTTATCTTGTGGTAGATGGAGTCTTACAGTTGGAAAAAGCACTAACTCTTTCATTGGCTTCTTCCTAGCAATATTCTCTCCTGCTTTACACTAATCAGTGCCGATTAGACAAGTGAAGGTTACCTCGTACTTTGTTGAATTCCTCTGGTTTTCTTAATAGCATTAGCTTACTGGAGTAGAAACTGATGGCTAACACTACCACTAACCCCAGACAACCACAGTTTTCAGATGGAGACTGCAGACTCAACAGAAAGTATTGAGGAGCATCGATTAAAATTTGCAAAACAGAGAATGAATAGAAGATAGTAAGAGCAATAGTAAAAAGCAAGATGGGAAATAAAGATGAAAAATAGGGGAGAGAGCGCGAGAGTTGAACGTTTTTCTTAAAATCGGTGGTGGGATTATATAAGTAGAGGGCTGATTGGACGTGAGGCAGACGAGACAAATCGATAATCGATATCCTGCAACTGCGATTTCACCATATGAGGGATAAAAAGCGGTGATCGCCTTCAATTTAAACAAGCGTAAAACGTAAAAATAATTTTGAAACTAAAACGGACTAAATTAATATGTTATTCAACAAAAAATTGAGAAACATTCAGAGATAATCCTAAAACCTCCTGTTAGTTTATGAGTTCGGAAATTTTTCCATTATTACGCAGTCTATATCGGTTTGAACTAACCAATCGCTTCACTTGATATACATGAATAATTTTTGAAAACATGCGGTATTAAAGCTAACTTTATTCCAAGGATATATGATACTGTCTTCGCATCCATCTAAAAGATCTATTTTGCTATTGTAAAAATTTCAGCAAACTGCAAATTAATCTTTGACTCAGAAAAAGAAGAGGTGTATTATGTCGCCTTCACATAAATTATTTAACAAAAGCTCTGGAGATTCAACATCGCATCAATAATCTCGATCTAGAATGTAAAACTTTCTTTAGAATCGTATTTCTTCTGGTTGACTTTCATAGCAAATGCGAACCTTTTAGTAAAAATATAATTTTTATTCTGATTCCATCATGAATTAATTTCTGAATAAATGAGTTATCAAAATAGTCAAGTATAGGGTGAAACAGGGATCAAATGGGAGCACAAGTGAAGTCGGAAAGACAAGTATATAAAATCATTAAGTTACTCATACTCCCAATAAGTAGTATAATTCGTTTTGCTGTATCCAAATTTGTCGAAGCTCATTTTTGGTGATTAAATCTCTGGACTTCGTAGATTTTTTCCTAATCTTTCACTATTTCTTTTCGTATATATGTGATTTGTTTTAAACATTGATGATAATTAATTTATTGACCTATGGACGCAGTCGCCTTCCAGAGGTTAATTAGTGCTATATCATTTTATGCACCATTTAAGGTCACGAACTTTTCGGATTTTAGTGCATTCGAGCTTACTAGCAGTTATTTCTCTAATATATAACTTACGGAGATTAAAACTAATTTAAAATCACAGGTTATCCGACTTTATATCGACTTTGCATTGAACAAGAAGGAGCGAATTTGGCTAGGAGGGACGGAAGAATACGAGATCTTGAAAAAAGTGATATTTATAATAAAAATACAAAATATAACCTAGATTTAGTTAAGTGCTTGAATACAATCTATTGTTTCCATTTAAATTCTCTCATTCTGAGTTTGGTAATTACAGAGAATATCTAATAGTCGAGAAGATTATATAAAATCCAAACGGTGTAGGATTATTCTCTTCAAAACAGGTACATTGCTTCCGTAAGAGGAGCAGAGAAGAAGGTGAATGCATAAGCATTATAATGAACGTAGCTGTAGGTCATGGAACTAGTATATACAAAAGTCATAGAGTCAGGAAGAAGACGTCGGCATAGTGGTGCTTTCGGTTTTGGCGATGTCTTGTGGAATAACAAAATGTTTAGCCAATTAGGGGTGAATAATCAGGGGAAATATCACCACGTCTATTGAAGTTAGTGGTCATTTAAGATAGCAACGAAAAACAGGGGAAGTGGATTGACTGCGAGGAAAGTGAAGGAGGAGCAAGTCATAGAGTCACACAGTTTAAGTCTGGACAGCTTAGGTCTAGATGGAACCAGGATGCCGTATAGCTAAAAAAACATCGATAAGTTAATGAGTAAAAAATTTTAAAGTCAGGAGTGCAGTTGGGTCGTAACTGCTGAAATTTCTTTATAATTTTAAGGAATGTCTCTTTGGATAATATTTTACATTAGGTGAACTGAAGATACAAAAATAATCATCGAATGTCATCCCAAATTAAAGAAAATCATTTATTAACGTGAAACCACTGTGGTGTTATTATTATTAATTTTGCAATTATTAATTCTAAATGACGACAATATGCTACTTATTTAAAAAAAACACAGTTAACTTTATTGCTCTAAACGAATAGCAAATAACTACCTTTGGGAAAAGGAAAGAGAAAGTTTTCGGTTTCGAAGCCTGGAATTCTCTCTTGCTGCCACTGAAGACTTGGAAGTTGCCTTAGCTGTGATCATGCCTGCTCAGCATGGAAGTACGCACACCAACTCGCTGACTAACATGAGCGCAGAACGTGAACCACCATGGAAGAATAGTAGTCATTAGTTAAAACATGTGACGTACTTAGCAAACCCTAAAGCTGCTTGAGAGGATTGAGATTATGATGACAAGGTTGATTTAAAATGGTGAATTCGATGTAATTCTAAAATTGGGCCAACATTAGGGACAGATGGTAGCTTTGTTGGAAGCACTGCGTCCTACTTTTTAACAAGAATTTCTCTGAGGACAGGCTTTAGAGTTGAGATTTAAACATTTTATTATATTCTCAAAAGAATAATTGACCTGTTTTGACCTTATCATTTTCAGATAGAGACAAAGATCCAGGAAATTGAACTCTTAAACTCTTGTCTTATTTCAAAAGAGGAAGAAATGACCGCTAAAATCAATGAAATGAGAGAGAAATATCTCGAGGAATATAATGAGGCTCAACATCAGCACATGAGTAAGAATTTTTATGATAAAAATTGTTATTTTCTAGCCAATCCAGATATAAGATAGGTTCTGCTGATTGAAATTGGGCTGGAAAACTGCAAACCTGATTAAATACCGATCACCCCTTAATATTTTAAATTCTGAAGTTTAAAATTCAATATTTCTTTAAAATATGCCAAAATGGAGGGACAAATGTCTAGCGTTATTCGTTTATTTTACAAATAAACACATTTGGTTCAAGTTAAATGAAGTGAAGACGCTTTTAACTATCTGAAATAATAGAGTCAAAGGCAGGCCTAATTCAATGTCAAGACACTTTAGGAGCCAGACTAAGTTAGGCTAAATAATCCCATAAAACTTCCGGTCTTCCTAGACTAATAGGTAACAACAGCTTTCCAGAGTAAAATGACCAAGAATTAAACTGAGAAATAAGTATTTGACAGTTGGAAAGGAATGAGAGTGAAAGAAGGGAGAAATAAGGGGAGGGAGAGAAATCCGGATTACGATTGACAAACGAAGTCTGTTCGGCTTTCAGAGGCTGACTGATTTTGTTCTGTGCTAGTCATTGTGAGATTGTAGAATAACCAAAAAACACAAACTAACAATTGACAATTAGGTATCGGGCAAAAACAGAGACAGAGCAGACCTAAGAGTTAGAATTCACAGGTACTATAGGTCTATTTTCGCATGAATCCCAGCTAAAAATTAAAAGAAAGTTTGCGGTTGGTAATAAATAGAACGATTTTCTAGATAAAGTAAATTGAAAATTATCAAATTATTTCTACGTTTGACAAGCATTTTCTTCCACTAGAAACAATAAATGTAATGTCTGAGGAAGCAGCAGCCACCAAAAAGCAGTACGAAGATGAAATTGCACCATTTCAGAAGCAGGAATTAATGATTCGTCGTCAAAAGTGGATTTTAGAGGACCAGTTGCACACAACAATCAAGAAAATGGATGAGCAGCTCTTTAAACTGCAAGCCAAATATGATGACACCCAAAAAGAATTCGATGTGGAAAGCAGGGAATACGAAAGCTTAAACGCAATATTCGAGGTTTGTAAAACCATGACTACTAACAAATATAAAGTAGAAGTATAATGTACGTTTTATTCTAGCCGCTGAAGGAGAGATATGACGAAGTAATGGAGATCAGGCGAAAGGAAGAAGAAGCCAGACAGCAAGCAATTAAAGAACAAGTTGAACTGGTTGAATGTGCCTCATTTATCACATCTCTCTACAGGGCTTACATGGCTCGACGAAGGATTAGATTAGAACGCAAGAAAGGTATTTTGTAACACCAAGTATGCGGCAATAAATAAAAATAGTAACCACATTTTGTCTTTCGATTTGCTACGATGGAAACTAAGTTCCTACCCATTTGAACCTATTATGAGCTACTGAATTGCAATTATAGTTATTTTTTTATTAAACTTGGATTAAAATTCATTTAAATAATTGTATTAAAAAGGGATGATGAAGGTGCATCTAACTAGATACACAATATTCTTATGAAATATTTGCGTCTTTAATTGTACTTTGCGAAGTCCTTAATTATATATTAGTAAGGTATTAATGAGTGTGTAATGACTTAATTACCTACTTAATTACAAATCGATTTTTCCCTATTGTCTAACGCGAGCCTTTTGATCACATTTTCAACTAACTACTTACAAGATTGCTGCATCCTCTCTCCTCTTCCTTGACAAAAATATTTTCCTAGCAACACTTTCGCATTCCTACATTGTGATTGCCGAGTTCGAGCCCGTCGCATAAAAAATTTTCATTCAAAAAAGTAAATGAAAAATTTTTATTGCTATTTATTTATAAATTTTGCACTTTTAAAATGCCCAAAGTTGCGGTCATTGTTACGCAGTACTCATTTTCATTTAATCCCCTTTTGTGATTGAGTTCTGGCTTTTGTATGCTATTTGGAGAGGCATATATGCCTATAATAGTTGTGATCACATGTTATTCACCATTTCTAGCGATTCCTACAATGCCGGAACAAAAGGTTTCCCTCCTTCAAGAAACAGCTGACTACTATAAATGATGTTTGAGAGGAGATCTGGAGAAGTAAATGCTCTCTCTGCAAAACTGAGGCTGAATATTTTCGTGATATTCTAAGCATTTCTAAAACAACTTTCTCTCCTACTTCTGCTAAAACTTATCCTCCATCTCTGGCTGTACTTGTCTTCGCAATAACGCTTCCAAGACCAAATATTATCAAGGTGTTCAATGATGATTTGAAGTTGCAAAAATCAGTTAGAGCATGTGTTAACATGTCGAATCTCACGAGCGATTCTGATGCCGTGTCCACGCGCTTGGTGTAAAAAATGTCTGCATCCATGCCTCGATCCGCACACTGCTGAGTTCTTCTATTTAATGGAAACAGTCTTTATCTTGTTCCCGCTGCTGAGTTTGGCATCTACCTCAGCAATGTCCCTTCATGTAGTATCTATGTAAACAGTGTCTAGAGAAGAAAAATAAAGAAGGCTAATACTTACAGGCCTTACTCGGTACTCCCAATTCGTCCAACTATATAAGTTTATTAAACGTGTTGATCAGCGTAATCCGAAGCTAGTTTACCCTTTCAATCGATTAGCACTGATGCGTTACATATGCAGAGAACCCGAAGAAATCCGTTTCTCGCTCAAATGGAACAGTATCGAAAGTGGTTGCACAAAATGCAGGAGAGGTTAAGAAAACGGCTAAATTTATTTCTTTCCGAGATCCCATTATGTGCTTTCAAACTAAGGCTTCACATCGATCTCGGTCCTGCTGGATCTATCAAAGAAATATTCCCTTTTATCCTGGTACATTTGAATTCAAAGAGGCTTGATGTTATACACATTATGTCTGCCACAACCAGTGCCGTTATTAACAGCCTCCGGCAGGCATTCGCTAGTTACGGCATTTCAAAATTATTGTGCCTAGAAATACCCCCAGTTTGATTATATTCGATTTGAGGACTTTTATTGTTGTCTAGACATCTCCCTTTTACACTCTCCGGCTAACCTTAATGGTCTGGAGGAGTAACTTGTTGACATTGTAAAAAGGCACCTTCTCTTGTCACAAGAGGGAAGGCAGTGAAAGAGATTCTTAAGCCTTCACACTTTAGTTGCCAGATCTCACATTGGTCCTATAATTTGAGTGCGCCATCGCAAAAATCAACCCTAACTTCCAAACCGAAACTTCGAAACTCAAGGGAGCTGTCATAATCATTGGCCTGCCGGCTACTCAGGATCCTTCAGATAACCCCGTAAAGGATGCAAGCTGAATCATAGATTAACGACTTTTGCTTGAAGGCGTTGGAAAAATGGGAAATTTTTATTCAAGAAAAGTAAATTAAACATTTTATCGTTAATTATTTTTAAATTTTACACGTTTTTTAAAGTGTATAAATTGAATGAATTGCCGATTTACTTTCCTGTTGATGTTGGGTTCTGGCTTTTGTAGGGTATTTTGAGAAGCGAGCCCAATGAAAGAAGCCTAATTTAAGTGATTTTCATTATATAAACGAAAGTTATCTTAATGAATATTGAAGAGGAATTCTTTACTTTTTTGCATAATTATATCAGTGTTTCGTATCTAAGGTGTACGATAATTGTGGCAAACACATCAGGCTTCCACGAATAGCCATGAACATGAACACATTCTGAGAGTATTTGGAATTATTCAACAGAGGTCCAGAATTAAAAACGGACACTAGACCATGGAGTTAAATAAAAGACAAGAACTATCATCCATTGCAATGCCAAAGATTTTACGAGTTTTAATAGAGGAATAACATCTGAACACGTTAAATATGAAAAAGATAACTCGGAAAGAGATCAGAATGGAGGGTGGAGGTCGAATAAAAGTGTGCAATGAAATCAGAATGTCAATAGACTCGCTTTTGTTGACTTCTGGGAGCATCGTGTTTCTCCTTTTCCAATATGAATTACAATTCATCTAGTCATAGAAAAATGCCGTAAGTCTCGATTTCCACATATTCTTTCATGTGCTTTGGTAAAAGCTGAACAATCATCAGGAGTAAAGAAAAATTTGTCAGTTATTCTAATAAAAGGCATAAGATTATATCACGTGGATGGAGTTAGGGATTTAGGCTTCAAGCTTCGGGATTTAATTTCATTGTTTATAAGCTCAGAAGAGCATGTGATGTGTCGTAAGGATCCCTATAAGTGACTCACATTGAATTTGGTGACACTGCGGATAAAATTCTGATATATCACAATTTTAATCACATCTGCCCTCTCTTAGTCATTTAGCAGTCGAGAATTGGCATTCAAAGCTCATGTGGATCACTGTGTCTGAGATGCGGTAATCACGTCAATTTGCAAAAGTGTCGATTTTCTTTCTGAGAAAATTTGCCCAAAAATGTGCATCTTCGCTGCTCATTACTACTTATTAAATCTCTTTAACGAGAGAATTAACGGAGTAAGAGAGGAAGGGAATAAACTTTGTTGATATTTTTCCTGAGAATAAAAATTTTGAGAAGAGTAAGCAAGTGGTAAATTTCTGGAATAAAATATTTTCAAACATCGAAACTCTACTATTGTTACATGCCCAGTTACTTTAATATATGGCGTTTCCCTGCAGAGGCCTCCTCAGCCAATCAGCAATCAATATCCCTGCAGCTTCGAGTTGCTCGTATTTGAGGACCAAGCTCGTGGACAGCGACTCACAAGGAGCTCTGTTCGCTTAAAATTCTTATCATCGCATCGCTTACGGATCAATAAACCCTCTCTACTCACCACCTTTCCTGTTCTCGCTGCTTTGGGAACAGCCTAGTTAATTTCGGAAGGATTCTGCTAGACGCTATCCGGACTGCTTAGGAGGATCAGCGTAGGAGATGAACTAGTAAGAATTTTTTAGCGAACAGAGCTCCTTATGAGATTTTGTCCACGAGCTTGGTTCTTATATACAAACAAAGCTAAGGTGCAGGGATAGTGATTGCTGATTACCTGGAGGCCTCTGCGGGCGAATGCCACAAATACCAACGAAATGTAGAAATTAATTTACTGAGATCCTCATAAAGAAATCACAAATTCTTCGATAATATAGGTATAAATTTTTAAATACATGGTTGTGTTCCAACCATCGGTTCCTTCCAATTTCCCTCAGTTGATTTAATTAACTTGTTAAGAGTTGTTGCTTAAGTGCTCAATGACGCTAAAAGATTTACTCTTACTTCCCTGCTTAGAATTCCTAAATAGTTGAATATTAAATTTCACATGCAATAATTAAAACTAAGTTGAATAGTTCCTGAACAGACATCTTCCTTTGGAATACTTGATTCTCTTTGTACTTTACCGGTATGCATAAGTAATACTTTAGTGAGCAGGTGGCGCATTGGTTATCTACCATGTCAGAGGTCACGGATTTCATTCCCATTAACACACTCAGTGAGCGGAATGGCCAACCACACTGGCTAAGTCTGACTAATATAGAAGGTGACAGAATTGGAGTCTATTAACATGGAAGCTCCATGATACTACTCTCTACCCAAGATAAATGTTGAAAGCGTTTTCCTAAATGTGATTGGGAAATCATAGTTAATTATTTAAAACAAATGTTGTTCTTAACAGTGCTATGCGTATTTTCACTCTCAGTAAAGCAAACAAATTTATAACTTCTGGTTGTGAGAAGCAATTGAAATCAATTGACAGGCCCAACAAATGACGGAGAGTTGGAATTTCAAGGAGTCTCACATCATCTGATATTTGGACTCGGGTTATACAGTAGTTACCAAATGGGTAGTTCACATTGAAGAGCTCAAAATTCACGATTCCTACCCTAGGTTGCAATAAATGCACGTCTGCGATATTTAATACTCATTAATTGGTACTTTTTAATCAGAAATTGTCGGTCTTGTCGCTTCAATTAACTCTTTCTTCCAACGGTTGAGAACACAAAATGAACCTTCATGATATTTCGCAGAATAAAATTTTAACATGGCAGCGATGAGTTAGCTGAAAGTGATAAGTTATCAGAGCTTCGGAAGCTGTGTTCTCTCAAGATGAATGAATTCACCTTAATTGAAGCAATTGTTATATTCCTGTTTACCTTTCAACAAAATTCCAAATGCTCAAGACCTATCGACCAAAATTATCTGTCAAAAATGTCCAAAAGAATAATTTTATAAAATGTCAAACCCTCGAAAAATTTTGTGTCAGTTAAATGAAAAAGTTCTTTTCTATCGGGTTGTAACAAAAGTTCTTCCCATTTTTTAATTTGGATTAAAGTGAACATTTCGTCAAAAATACATTTATTTAGTGCTCAACATAGTCACCATTTTCATTAATCACATCTTTCCATCTTGCCACAAGCTTTCTCAGTCCTTCGTCATAGAATTTAGCCAGTTTGGAGTGAAAAGAGGAAGCTAGCTTCTTCATTTCCACCTCTTCTCGTGAGGTAAGCCTTTGTCCCATTGAATGGATCTGTAAGTTGCTGCAAGCTCCTGAAAAGATGAAAGTCGGTTGGTGGAAGAGAAGATGGAGAGAATATGGTGGGAATATGGTGGGTGATGCATGACTTATCAGCCAAATTCTTCAACAAGATTTTCGGTTGCTCTTGAAATGTGGAGTCTGGCATTGTCATGGTGCAGAATCACTCCTTTTCGATTCATCAAAGAAGGCCCTATCCTTCTTTTTCCTGCCCTTAACTGCCTTTAAACGAGTTAGCTGCGGACTTCAGTAACTTCAGATGTTATTGTTTCATTGTCATCCATTAGTTCATAATAAACAATTACCATCAATTCCCTTCCCACCATATAAAAGAATTTATTTCTTTCGAGTGCAGTCCCGAATTGTCTCGGCTGTGGAATTGGCTTTGAACCACTGTCTTGAACTAGCCACTGTCTTTGTTGTAAAGGGTCCGCCACTTCTCGTCGCTATCAGTTATGATTCGGTCTAAAAAGGTGCCTGAAGTTCGGTTAAAGAGAACGCAGTGAAGCACAACAGGTCACACACACTGTTGTTTGTTGATTTCTGACAAATGGAGGGACACATTTCCCAGGCGTTGAGACTTTCTCAGCCAAGTCTTTTCATTTCCCTTTAGATGGTCATATGGCGGCTTACGTGACAGTTTTTGCTCAGTCCTCTGGTAGTGCAAGTTGGATTTTCATCAATGGCAATTCGCAATTGCTCAAAATTGAGTTTTTTGGCCATCCTGCTCTCGGTCCGTCTTTCAGGCTGAGGTCGTCCTTTTCGAAACCACCTGCAGAAAACCACCTTCTATAGATCTTTTTATTCACAACATCATTTTCACAGTTGTCTGAGTGTTTCCGCTGCTGCTGATGCCACTGAGCTTGGCGTATTTCCTTCATGAAATTCAAACAGTGAAATATGTCTCCTATGCTCTCTTGTTGGAGTATTGGAGTGTACATCAGGGCTAGAAATAACGATGAACAACGATAATTATCACAAAATCTCAAAAAAGAAGGAATAATATACTATTAAGCTCCGTAGATAAGCACACAACATGAACAAGTTTAATTGAAGTAATCGTGTCCTGAACACACATAGCTCAAAAGTTGGACAGAACTGCTGCTGCTACCTGATATAAGAAGTACCATAAAGACGTTCTTAAGAGGTACAAAGTTCGGAAAAGTTTATGATAAATTATCCCTAAGAAAAGGAAGTTTAAAGTTTCCAGCGTTCCAGTATAAACATGGGAAGCATTAAGACTTAAATGCACTTTAAAATAGAAAATAAATTAACAGTACATTATCGCAAGGAATAAATCATTCTAAATTTAATTTTCGAGACTTTAAATGATTGATTTCTAGTAATTTAATTAGCTTTCTCTCATTTATTTAAAGAGTATGCATATTTAATTCCAAATATGTTTTCTTGAAGCCACGGAAAAATAAAAATAATTTTTATTGAAAAAATACAGATTATTTATTTAAATTTAGATTTAATACTTTTTTGTTTCTTAAAGCTTTATCTATCTGCTAAATCTGTAAACTGCGGAATAAGATCATTTGTCATCTCAACCGTTGGAGGAAAAAGGAGTTGAAGCGGTAGGACCGACTCTTTCCAATTAAAAATACTGGTTAATAAGAAATGAACATTATCGATAGGCATTTGTTGCAATCCAAGGGACGATTTGTGATGTTCGAATTTTGGAACGTGAAATACCCATTTGGTAAACGTTGTACAACCCGAGTCCAAAATCACACGAAGTAAGACTCTTTGATACCCTGACGTCGCTCTCTCTATCTATTTGATCCCCTCCTAGCTTATCAATTGTTAAACTTACTGCATTTCCATTTCAATTGCTTCCCACCAGTAAACTTTGTAAAATTTCTGTATTACTGAGAGCAATAATAACGATCACTTAGATTACTATTTATAGTTCCGATTTTCATACATTTAACTCCAGGTTTGACATCCTTTGTTTATGTTTATGACATTCAGAGCCTCTTCACCAGATATATTTATATGGCTAATTAAACATTTTCGATGGATTTTTCTCTTGACAGGCGAGGTATTAGCAGAATAATGTTAGCATCTCAGAGCTCACTGGAGATCACTTGGGCGAAACCCTTACATGTAAATTTACCTATTGAAATAAATTAATTTCTATTTTCCTGATTTTGTATTTGAAGATAGTTTTAAATAGCATCTTGTAGATTGACACATAGGACTCGACAAATTCTGCAATCATCAATTTTAACACACCCTCGAGGGGTTTCTGGGCTTCCTAGGATGCATTAGTTCACATTATCAGATATAACATAAAATAAACATATATTTACATACGAGCCGAAAGCTGATATGATGTTTATGTTTAAACTATGGCGAAAAGACTCTTTAGAAATGGTTTTTAACAAGAAAGAGATATGGATTTTGCTTTACCTGTTTCCTCAAGTAAGACGTTTTAAATCAGCTCCGAACTGTCATATCGTGAAAACTTACCCATTACTCTTAACTACCAAAGATCTCTTGGGGTGTTATTTTCAAGTAAGAAGGAATGGAAAAGTCATCATCCGAGAGTTTATTGATTATGACGCCTGAAGGAATGTTCTGTTGTGCGAATAACATTAGCAAATGAGGGAGAAATATGAAATGTTAAACAATAATAGAAAAACGCGCTCAGTTAGGTCACTTAACAATGGCACAACGATTAAATTGCTAAGTTCAGATTCATGAAATTTGATGCAAACTGTCACACTCTCAATGGGCGAGAGGGTCAACGGCTTGTTTAACAAGTCTAAGAAGGGAATACTGCAACTTTTGTTTCTCACCTGCTAGCTTCTCATTTCGTGGTGCTGCTCATCTACCCAAAATGGACATAAATGTTAGTTGCATCTTGTCTTATTATCCTTTGAATTCGAAAGCTTTGACTGGCAAAATATTGATGTATTCGTGTATTATACATCATTTGATAACGAAATTAACGGCCTTGGTGATGCAGTGTTTAGATAATGTCAACTGGTGAATATCATGCAAGATTATTCTACCTTCTCAGTCTTGGAAGAAAATTGTTATCTTTTATCGTATTTTGATTATCGATTTTTATTTAATTTCAAATAAATAGTTACTTGTATGACTCGTTCCCCATCTTTTAATTTCGTCTTTAACACGTGACAGAGGAGTTCTACTTCCCCAGAGAATCACCATATCGACTTCAAGGTTGATTTCTCCACTCTGTTCTGTAATGATACTCTATTAGTTGACTCCATCTTACCTCTGTATTGTGCTAGCTGACTTCACACCGTTGAAAATGGGACTAGTTTAGGTTTCTCCGCAAAAGTCTTTTAATTCGAATAATCTTGCCCTTCCAACGTTTTATTTTATTTTAAATGTAATAAAAACCTATTCCCGATTTGCTTAGGGACCACTTTCAAAATCTGACATTTGTAGAAAGATACTGAATGTGTCTATTTGGGAAAACTATGTGGGAACTGTTTTCGGAAGTCCTTCCGCGACAGTCTGTTTAGACTGCCACTGTTAATAAGTTGATAATATGAGTTGTCTGTCCAGTATATGTCCATCTCTGGTTTGAAGAGTGATGACTATGTGAAAACTTCAATAGCAGTATTGTATTCTGGACGTGAAGATAAGAATAGGTGGAGTTGCGCGTATTAAATGACACCCTGGTTCATATGATCATCAAGTGCTAACCCAGCGAAACATGATGTTAAATGAAGGATTCACACTTACAAGTGTGCGATTAATATTATAAATCTGACATTACATCAAGTCTTCACTTTCAAATGCGCTTTTTTTCCTTGAAATTAATATTACCTCTCTGCAGCCGCACGATCTCTGCTACCTGCACTTCAACACAAAAAACCTTAGTGCTTTCAGTCCATTCCGCCTACTTCAACAATCTCTTCCCTCACCCCAAATACCGGCAGTAAATCCACCTATTTCATTTCTCTACTCTTTATCCTGTTCTAGTAGTAAAAATTGGCGGAAATTATAAAAGAGATTGATCTAAAAATAGCTGGAGATAAAGATCACATCCCATGTTGCTACCGCCTACTAAATTGTTCTATTTACTGAATGTAAGTACGTTTTACCCTTAAACGAAGACAGAAGTGTATTATACCATTCTCCTATTTCAGTAGATTCCGAAACTTGAAGGGAAAGGTAATAAAACTGTGGAATCAAGTAATTCCGGCCAATATTCAATAACGTGACTACGTCTTACATGAAGTCAACCATAAATAAATGTCAAACAGGAGCGATACCGATGGACTTGATATCTATGGAAATGCCCACGGTATTTAGCTGCTAATCGTAAAATCTAAGAGGGCTAGACCCTCATCTCAGAGCCGTTAAATTGCCAGTTTCAATAAATAAAATGATAAAACTTAGAGAATTAACTTGATATGACTATTTCTGATGGGGTGGCTTGAAATATTTTTAACTAACGGCACTATAATAGAGAGGGAGAGGGATTGCAAATAACTCATCAGCTCAGGACCGAAGTAATTAAAATAAGTGGACATCCAGATACGAAAAACTTTTCTTTAAGAAGTAAAATATTTTATCAAATATTGGATTTAACCACTGTAAAATATGAGATGTTTTTTGAGGGGAAGAAATTGTTAATTATTCATGATTTATGGATGCTTGTGCAGTAAAGCTGTCTCCCGTCCTGTTACGTTCTATATGTGTATCAGAATGTACGATTTGTCCTACTTCCGTAGGTGTGATCGTGTTTCTCTCCTTCTCCGGTAAAGCCCTGTCTCTTTAAGTAATGGTGAATAAGCGCTTCATCTTTGAATTTCATATATAAGCACGTTTCTCTCTTCATTAAAACAATGACAAACAGACCATTCAAAACGCAGACCCTTTTCAAACTAACCCAATAAGATGTATTTACTCTAATTCATTTCCTTCTTAACTTAGGGCAAACTCGGACTGGCAATTCAGCGGCATGAGAAGGTTGAGATTCCAATCATTTACGACTTTACAGTTAGAAGCATTATACAGTGGATATTCCAGCTAGCAGTAGGAAACGAAAATTGTTAGCTTTCACGTTTGTCAAATTTGAAATCAACAAATTGAGATCCAACTAATAGAATCCTTATGTACCAATAGGAATAAAACGGGAATCTTGAAATTCTTTTAATAGAATATATTTGGTTCATGTAAATAAAAGATTGGATCAAGGATGCAATCTGGACGAGCGACTTTATTGCGATACCCAAGTTGAGAGGAGAAAAACAAATTAACAATAATATCTCAACTTTGTTTCAGTTGGAATAAGGATCTTTCTGACAGTCCTTGAGATTTTCGGGGCTTACATAGACAGGTGAATAGTAATGATTGCAGTAAATAGTAGTTCACAAGAGTAATAATTCGCATCAATTGAATTTTTCAAATGTCATCCACTACGCATTCGTCTGATTGACATGTTTAAAGAACTTCGAGGTGGTGTCGCCCAAATCTTTAGAATTACCGCGCCGTTACTTAGTATAAACAAGAGAGATTTATTCCTCTTTAATGGCCAAGATAGCAGTATAGAAAAAGCTAAATTTACTTTAATACAATGGCGCTCACTGAAATTCTCCCTGACGATGATAATATGAGCTGGAATGTACATCAAAACAATTATCTCTATTGGGAAAGGGAATTTTTGTGAAGGCAAATTTAGCGAACTGTCAAAATCACAGGATCACGTGCATGCACCTCTATTCAGACATGACCGTAAAAAGTTCAAGCTAAAATTGCACTGACGTTGAATTTTTTGTCCGTGGCATAAATTAAATCAGCGATTGAACCCTTAGGGAAATTAATTAATGCGGGTTTTCAACTAATTTCCTTTAAAAGCGTTTTCCTCAAGTTAAATAGCGATGCAATAGCATGCTGATTTAAAATTAATTAATTTATTAATATTTAAATCATTGATCTCATCAGTGCATGTTTTATATAGGATTCCCTTCATAAGAGATGTAAATTGTGGAAGAGTTACAAATGCGGTACTCCAGAACCCCCTTTTCGATACACTAAAGGCTAAAATGTGTGGGAAGGAGAGTATGAAATTCTATTAGTGCGTGATATAAGCACGTAATAGAAGATCAGATTTCCAAATTTACTTCCGTTTCTGCAGCATATTAACAAAGCGGGGTGATTATGAGAGACTGCGTCAGGTAAACTCTAGTGATCCCTTTTAATGGAAGACAGAATGAGGTGTCTGAGGTGATTTTTTAATTCATCCAAATCAAATTTTATAATGAGATCTAAATGTCCCGAAGATGAATTCCCCCGAGTTACAGGAGCAAATCCTCAAAAATGGATACTGCCACAGATGAGGCAAAATCCTATGTCCCAGGAGCAAAAAGCGAACACCCCAAATCCAGATTTAAATTGTTAGAAGCATTATATGCCTGAACTCAATTTTCTACCGTAATGTTTACCTTTGTTTAACTGATCTTTGATGATGAAAATTTAAATTCCAACTTGAATAATCGACGAGGTTCCCTGAAAGCGTGGTGATAATAAAGTAACTGAACTCCAGGTGATTACGTAAATAAAACTTGCAGAAAGAAAATATAAAATTTATTTAAATGCTACAATTTGATGCATCCATGAAAACCAGTTTGAGTGAATTTTTGAGTTCTGTGGAGTTCACAACGCTAACAAGGCTGGTTGAATCAGTCTGGAAAGTGGGGTACGTAATCGGTTGCCTAGAGAACAAGCACGGTGGTGTGTGCAGAGGCCTCCTCAGCCAATCAGCAATCAAGATCCATGAGGTCTAGCGTGGTTTTGTATTTAATGACTAAGATTTTGACAACGATCACACATATTGAAGTGAACGATAAACTTTCTCACTCAACACCTTGCCTGTTCTTGCTACTTTGGGCATAGCTAAACAAATTTGGGAGCAAATTGATAATAGAGGGCTCCGCTAGAGGCTATTTGGGCTGCTTAGAAGGATTACTTAGGTGTAGCAAAAAGAATCATTGGTTTAGCGTCCGCAACGTAATTGGTGACGCTAACGTGATTTGCTCAGCCTGACAAATTCCTTCTGTCTCTCATTTTCTCTCTCTCTCTGGCATTGTTATATTCTCTCTCTGCGCAACGTATCTGATGAATCTTCTTTTGCGGCCATCTCCACCAGTTCTTACTATCTGCATCCAAGTCACTCTTCTTGTCCTTTCTCATCAACCCCAAAATGTCCAGTGAATGAAAACCCGTACTGAATGCAGTGGTCGCTCTTATCACTTATCCTGTCTTCGATCCGAGGAATTCTTACGTCTGGTTCCGCCACTTGGAGAACACCTTTCAATCGTGTGGCATTTCCAAACAGAAGATAATGTTTCAACGTGCTTTTTCTACTCTTCTGACCAATGTTGCCGCTGAAGTCACTGATATTGCCGACAAGACACCAGAAGAAAACTCCTACAGCACTCTTAAAAGAGCTGTCATTAGTCGCCTCTCTGATTCACAAGAAAAACCTGTGCAACAACTACTCTTGCAAGTCGATCTAGGAGATCGTACTCCTTTCCAATTTCTCCGTCACATGCGATCCCCCCTGGGAGAAACCAGGGTAGATAATGTGATACTGAGACAATTATGGATGAAGTATCTCCCTGCGAACATGGCGACATGCCTAGCTACCAATGTCAATCGAGGCAACCCTGATGAACTAGCTGAAGCAGCAGACCCCAACCCCTAACCGTGTAACTACACAACAGTCCGATGTCCTGACCAAACTGCTGGAGAAATTGGAGCTGCTCGTACCAAACATCTCCTCACAACCTGACAACAAACAACGTCCTGGTCTCCCGAAACAACCAAGTAGTTCCCCTAAACATCGAAATCAAATCTGCTACTATCATAGGGTGTATGGAGATGCCAGCCAGGCTGCAATTACTCCAAGACTGACACAGTTACCTCTCAGGAGAGTTTCACTGGTTCTAACGCCGGCGTTATCTCTCTTTCAACAGAAAAATGCTTTCTTTAACTCACTGGTCTGGCTCTGCAAGCGAAAAACAACCATTTTTGCAATCTCCACACATCTCTCTGTGGTATTTGAACCCCTATAAGCCAAACAACCCTCCAAAACAATCAACTTAGCTATGAAATTCGATACCGAGTTGTTCCAAACAGATAAAAGAGAAATTTCCCAAGAACTCGCTGATGATTCCAATTCCGTACAGGATGACATTCACCGCTTTCTGCCAGAACATGCTACCGCCTCCCACAGGACACGAGAAAAGCGAAAGGGGAAGACACCGAAATCCACTGCAATGAATCAACAAAAGCCGTCACAATCACTCACCCAACACAGAAGCCCAAACACCACCTTCCACTACGGAGGATTACAAGGCGTCAACGTTACCTAAACCACAATAACCCATCGCTGGCCCTCAAATCTCATAGCTTCACCAGAGGAAGCAGACTACGAGGATCAATCGTACAAAGACGATCCCCATCAACATACCGATCTCTTCACAACCTCCATCGACGTCTACTAAACTTCAAACTATCAATCGCAAATTGCAGCCCTCAATCCTACCAAAAGCAACACTCACGAAGGATCGTAACATTCGCAATCTACTTGCACTCAATAATGAGTCAAAATCCAGCATGGTGCAGACGCCGAGAGAAGGGACTACGGATGCATGAAAATCTCAATCCGGGATCAAATTATAGGGTGAAGTTAGGATTTCTGGAGTAACATTTTTATTCAAAGTTTGCATTCAATATGACTTCGTCTCTCTGCTTAATGTTGTATTCCTCCATCATATGGGAACATAGGAACCCTAGGTTTCCTCCTTGTATTTGAAATTAATCGTTCATCTCTTGTAAAAGCTCGAGAAATTTCCTTTTTTATACAATCAAAGTCAGTTATTTAATATCAGCAAAGGGGTTTTCAACATGGAAGAACATCTTGGTGTTTGTATAAAGATTATCTTATTGAATGAACTGTTAATTTTGGTTGTGTGTACATTTTTTGTGCGAATAAATAATTCAGAAGTGCATTCCAGGATGCATATTTACCCGGATTTGAAATTAATTCTGCATCGGAAAGTACATCTGACTAAATGCCCTGTTTGCTTGTGATTTTCGGTTCAGCTAATACCAACTGAAAGAATTTCGACCGCATCGTTTATTTTCGAACAGCTGCAGGAAACATCCAAATTTCGTGCTTTTTAGAAAAATTGAAATTGGTGATATTGTAATTTGTTATGCCATTGTTTGACAATTCAACAGAACTCTCAGAGCGACGGAACATTCACTCTCCATAAGGATACTCAGACTTTAAAATATTAAAAAAACCTTGAATGTGGAGTTGAAAATGTTTTGCTGAAGTGAATGGATGGTAGAAGATGATTCTAGAATTACGCATCCGGATCATAGCAAAGAGGAGTATGAAATACATATGAACAACTTAAGTTTCGGATAAGATCTGGAAGTGTCATTCATCATACTCCCGACGGTCTCTCGTAACTGATAGATATCTTGTAGACTGTTACCAATTTTGGGACAATGTGTTTGTCCTATAAACATGCATTCTTTCAATGATCTGCTCGCAAAATTGATCCTTGAAAAGACCGTGCACTTAATGGGCGCATTTAATTACTCTTTTGTATTCCAAAGCTGGATAGATTGAGACCACCAATAAAGAGGCAGTAATGAGCGATAAACATTGTCCACTGCTACACCATGTCATACGGTCATACGGTTGTCTTCTTGCTTCTCCACTTCGTAAAATCAGAGTTTTAGGTAGTTAGAAAACTTTTAAAATAGATGGTCACTTCTCCAACTGTCCGCGTACCTTAAACCACCCAATTGAAGGGTGATTATCGTCGTTTATCTTTCAGTGTTTTATTGAAAAAAGATATAACAATAAAGTTAATTCAAATGAGATATGTTTCAAATATAAGGAGAGCAAAATTAACGAAATATATTTATAATGCATACTTTTCCTTTTTAATAAATGATTGTTCCACTATTTGAGATTTCCTCATTGACCGTACAGACAAACATCTGTGCAGAACATGAGACAGTGAAGAAACAATTAGAAATGACGTGGAAAATGTCAGTTGGAGGGAATGAAGCGGGAGTTAACATGTACCAGTTTATTCCGTCTGGTTAGAGGAATTGATATCAATAGGTATAAGAAATATGGGCTCTAAAATCTTCAATTAAAAAGAATTTGAATTCCCAAATGAACTCACTATGAATTTGGAGCCCATTTTTATTAACAGCGCTTCCTACCTTATAAGTTCAATTTAAATTAGCACTGGCCTTCAAGAGATCCAATTAAATAGGGCCAATGAACTCTAACTTCGTGGACGAAACCTGTGACAATACTTTTGATCTCAATCAATCAAGTATACACACAAAACTTTGACGATGCGACTTCTTTCAACATCCCCAATCTGACTTTTCTGGATACTGTGAAGTTTGTGGAGGTTGCTTGCACCTCCATATCTCACATGTTGGATTTCAGTTTAAATCTTAGTCTATATTCCGTTTCATTATTAATAATATGTATATTACTCTTGATTTATATAATGGGCACTTTTTAATTACAATATCTGTATCTCTTCATTAGTTAATCAACTAATTTTGACCATTTTAATTGGATTAAGTGGAAATGATTTTAAAAGTACTCGGAAAGTTGAATAAAATAAATGAACTCGAAGCCTGTCATTACAAGGCTTCTAAAGATTTGAATGTACTATTTTTATCATTTTAAAGTTAAAGTTTAAAATTAAATATTAAAATCGGAGCTCTTATTTGCTCAGCAGAAAAAGTGAAACTAAAGAAGTTACTCAAAAATGCTATTTGGACCGAATTTAACGAAGGTTGTTTAAGTAAACCATGTGTCTCCGCCTACACTACACTTCCCATTTTCAGTCCAAGTTGAGATAAAATTGGAACGTGAATGCCTTATTTAGCTATTACCATAAATAAATCATTGTCTAGTTTCTTGAAAATTAAAACACTTTACTGAATGATTATAAATTAATTAGAATAAGTGAATTCTGTTAAGTAAAAATACTACTTAATTCTTATCCTTCCTAATCAATGAGCCACTTGAAGAAAAAAACGATACCCAAAGCGGTTCACAAATTTTCTCGGTTAATTGTCTGCTCATTGAGCCCTGGACCTCATAAATATAAGCGCGGTTGGAAAGCCCAAGATAATTAATGACATTCCAACATTGAAACGATAGAAAATAAGGCAGTGGACTAAATCTGAGATGCAAATAGCTGGCAGTGGAATCAGAAGGTCATTAAAGTTAATTATAGCTTCATAAAAATCTTCGGGTTGAATACAATAAATGTGAAAAGAAACTGGCCACCGTTCTTATATTCTACTCTGCCCGATAATGTAATTATATTTATTCTAAATTCATGACTACTCAACGAGACCAAATGTGGCTTCCATAAAAATATCACAATTTAAATTTGGAAATGAATGTTAAAATACAGAAAAGAGAATTGCTGAGTCTCGCAAGACTCTTTCTTAAAGGTTCCAGAATTCGTATTGCCCACTTCGTATCCTCCATATGACCTTCAAACAAATGTACTACTAATATTTTATAAGATGCTTGATTCTCCGATTGCATAGTTGCAACAATTTCTCGCTACCCAAACTCTTACTGTTCAATGTGTACAGAAACTTTCCAACGATAATTTATGGTAGATCATTTCCGTCTTTTTGAGGTTAATAAATTAATTGAAAAGGTCCAGAACATCTCTTTGGATGCCGTAGTGAAAGAAAACATTTTAATTTATTAACATGGGAAAAATCTGGCATTCTTGGTATTAACACAATCACAAAATTCACTTTAATACGATAATGCATTTTAAATGGCACCAAGGAACGCTTTTATCTCATCCTAATAGTTATAGTCAGTTAAATGTTATTTCCATCAAAATTTCAATTTTATTATATCATTTTTATGATATAATAATTTACAATGTCAGATCATTCACAGTCGTATGAAATTCACCTGAAATTAAAATGCGGAGGGATGTAAATTCACCATATGTCTCAAAACTAGGTCGGGATTACATGTGATCTCGAGCCCCTCATCTTTAAAATTGTCATTTAATGAATTTATTTCATTTCTTTACTGGGAACCGATTGCATTTATTTTAATATTTCGGAGTGTACAAAGTCACCAAGGCTGATCAAAGCGATCTCGCTCGCGCTTGAACATTCTGGAAGGTGCGCACGTGATACCGATCGTGTATCGGACAAGAGCGGCGTGCCTGCAGGGACCTCCCAGCCAATCAGCGATCAATATTCTTGCGGCATAACGTTAATTGTACTCAATCACTGAACACTTTTTGCATCAAACTCTCTCCACAAAATACCTCCTGTGTTCTTGGTTGCTTCCAATGCTATAAATCTCAGCTTAATGCTATAAGGTATGCGAAAATAAAGGTTTTCTGATTTAAAATTACAACATTTTTCTTTGAAAATGCAATGTAATATAAGCCAATAAATTGATTTACAAACATAAAATATGTTTGCTTGTTTTATTTGTTTTCAAATTCATCAATAAGTTGTACTCAACAGTGGCGATTCCCATGCAGTTCTTATAGACTCCCAAGGCTACTTTAAGAATATATGTGGTATAAGTTGTCGAAGCTTATCCTACTTTCCATTTAGAGTTTCCGCCTTTTCCTGACTTTTTTAAGCTCTTGCTTGTATGAAGAACGTCTACTAGTTGTAATCAACTAGATACCGTAAAAAGTAGACATATTGATCTCAGTTACTTCCTCAGAGTATCAAAAATCTGAATTCTCTCCCCCTTTCCATTTTGTAATCTCGCGAAGTTCGGGAAGTTCTAAATTGATTGTATCCAAGTAAGAACCTCTTATCTGACAAATCTGCCAATGAAATAAAACACAGCGCCAAACGGGAATTAGTGGGAAAAAAATGATCGAAAAGAATCCAATGTAATTTAATTAAATGAATTCATAACTTCAATGATTAAAAATAAAATAATTTTCGGATAAGTCAAATAATTTGAATTTTAAACACAAAAATCTCTTCATTTTGCAAATATTCAAGGGTTTTCATGCCACATTCCAGTTCAAATTCGTCCAATAGGAGAGGAATTCCTCTACCCAAAAAATTAATCAAGCATATAAAATTGATGGACACCGCCTCCACCATCTTTGGTTGGTACGAATCTACGATAGAATACATACAACCAGTATCTCTCAAAGAATTAGGCATATTTTAGAGTCATAAAGACCCTAACGACATCTCTAGTTGTGTGGAAAATTTATTTATCTTCCTCCTTTATTCCTTAAATATTGCCATACACCTCCTATCCAAACTGTGCCTTAATGAACTTTCGCGCATCTGGACGAAATCTGTAAACATTCCAAAAACTGGATTTTTTTCCAACTTCTTCTCTGCACCTATGAAGATTAGAGTGATGACATTGTAGTGGTTCTCTATTCCAAACCGAGACTTTTCCTATTTCGATATGGGCGGCAAGATTTTTAGAAGAAACGAATTAATTAAAGTGACATAACCAACCATTCACAATCAAGCCAACTCTCCAATTTTTTTCGAATATCGTGGACATGAAATCGCCTGAAAATTTTGAGATTGATATATAAAATTAAGCTTTCAAAATTCAAATCAGTTCCCATTCTCCCAATTCCACTCTCAATATTTTATTTCTTACTTGATTATTTTCCCATTTTTCGTGTTTTAATGGTATACCACGATTAAAAATTAGAAAATTTTATCGTAATGTGAAAAGTAATGCAAATACAATAATAAAATATATTTCGGAGCTACATGGAAGACATATTGGCATAAATGCCATTTCTTTCTTTTCAAAATAAATTCTCATGGCTAAATATAAAGGAGGAATTTGCGTTTTTGGGAATAAATTATCAAATGTCAACGGATAAATAGGCAATCGTTTGTTTAGCTGAAGTAGCTGTTGCAGAAAACAAATTAAAATCAAACGGTGCGAAGTTTGTGGTTGAGGACCCTATTCTATAAAACGGAATATTAACATTGTAGATGGGTGCCATAACCTTATTAACTTCCCAAAATTCTACCGAGCAAAGGCCCACAAATTTGTAAATAATTAACAATTAAATTAATTGATTATTAAGGAGATGATACTGTCACAGCAAATCAGTTAATTTTACATCCTTTGAAACATAGGCATTCCTCTTTCACTAAGCGAATTAAAACTGGTTTATGTAAAATTTTTACGCTTAGAAAAACAAATTAAGAATTAAAATTCAAATCTGAAATTTTAAATTTTAAATTTTGAGCCCCCACCTAACATTCGAAAATTGACTGCTGGATCTTATTCAAGAAAAAAATTGAAGGAAAGGTATTAAGATAGACAACGGAACACTTTCGTAAGTAAATTTCAGATTACGTATTAAAAAGTATCATTAATGTGGAGAATATGATTATTATAAGTATATATTTATTTATCATTAATTTTATTTCTAAATAAGTTTAATATTGAGGTGATATTCGAAAACAAGAACGATCTATAGTACGCACACACTGACTCATACTTCTGGCTGCAGTGATTGGCAGTTGATAAGTTTTTATCTTTTGGCTATTAGAAGACAAAGAATAGGAAATCTGTCCGTGTTCCACTCGTTCAGCACTGACGCATTTGCCTTCCCTGCTGATTTCCAATTCGGCAGCTTGAATATCCCTTCTTTCCTGCTTCCTCATTAATTTTTCACTGTTCAGCATACACATAATCCTACACAAGCCTTGATCTTCTAGTGTAGGAAAGGTTGCTGCGTCCAGTTTGCCATGAAGAAGATTATGAGGTTTATAAGGGGATTTCTAAGCTTAATGTACAGGCACTCTTAAAGCGATCATTCCAATTTGCAAACACTGTTTGGAATAAAGTTAACTTCTTAATTTTATATTATAAGTTGTAATTAAAATATATTATTAATAACTAATAATGCACCTTTCTCACTGTAACATTTAATTTAATAAACCCAAAACTTATTGAGGTGATTCAGATCCAATTAATTAATTATATAACGTTGGTAAAGTGATATCGCCTACCAAATTTGGATGGGAAGGTTATGAGGAAATCTCCATGAAGACCCTATTCTACCGATTGTTTAAAATTGTGATATCCTAAACCATCCTGAGTTTAGTCCTCCGCTAAAATATCGAAGAAATAGGGACTTATAGTTGTATTCTCTTTTCTTGAAAAGTTGCATGCAGTAAAAGCATAAATATTTTAAAACCAAATATGGTGATATAGAGCAATGTGCAGATAGAAGGGCTCAAGGATGCTGGTTTTGGCTGAGAT
The DNA here is from genome assembly GCA_900708905.1 of Hymenolepis diminuta. Lineage (NCBI taxonomy): Eukaryota > Metazoa > Platyhelminthes > Cestoda > Cyclophyllidea > Hymenolepididae > Hymenolepis > Hymenolepis diminuta. The sequence continues at coordinate 5,209,211 of CAADRB010000005.1, read as the reverse complement.
TGGGTAGATCAGCTCATGATATTATCTACTGAACCTGATAGATCTATTGCACGTGTTCCGGACAGAGGTACTGGCCGTTGACAATGCAAAACTGTTTTCCGTTGAGGGGAGTCTGGCATTGGCTACATCTGAAGCATCCCTTGTGGTAGGCCTTATCGTCATACAGTACATATTGTTCCGATGGATCTATTATCACACCACAGCTCTACAATTTGCAAATTAAGATAGGGTGATTTACTAATTGCAAATAACATTAGATAAAAGAATACGTAATTAACTTTTGCGATAAAATATATTTAATTCAAACGCATAAGAATTTATACGACTTTAATATGATATCTGTTGAGAGAAAAGAAAAAGCGCATTGGGGAAACTAAGATTTTTTTTCCTGATACAGTTGCGGTTAGAGGGTCGTTGTCGGGTTAGGGGTCAGCTATCAAGACGTGGTTAAAATATTGTAGCGTATATGGTGTCCAGTCGCGAAGACCTGGATTCATTTACATTTCCTTAATCTTCAATTTCACATTTCAGTTCATATTCCACTGATCCCGGAGGAGAGAGAGTTTAAAGGACGGAATGTAGGTGCCACTGCCGTTTTTTGAGGACAGCGCCATGTCCTGATATATTCCAGCGAGATAATTTCCTCTAATTGTCGATATGAAATACCGTTTTTTGACTTTTATTTAAGAAGAAATATTAAGTTTGTTTCTTTATGAAACGACGTGTAATTATTCCGATTGCAAGACTGCTGAACAAATAAACGAGAACATTTTTCCTTAAACCGATCTTCAGAATTACACATTGTAAGAAAATCTGGAAACGAATATTAAAATACACAAAAGGCAGTCACATGTTCAATGCCTGTCGACGTGCCGTCAGTGAGCGGATTGGCCATCCGCACTGGTTAAGTTTGGCTAATACATAGAATGATAACATTCGAGTCTCTCTCTCCAGGGAGGTTCTATGATGCCGTTCTCTTGGTAGACAGCAAGATTCATTATTTGTGATAAAGTTGAAATTAATTATTCTAGCTAAATTCCACAATAATATGTTCACAAAATCGAATAAAAGAATGCAATTTTACATTCACCTTTTTTCAGATTGTCTAATCAACTGACTCCATGATCTTTGGGGTTTGAGTGGGAGATGGTTGCTATACGGTACAAAATTAATTAATGATCCACTTTCTACGCTTCACCTTCCCATTTAAAGCCGAACTTAGTTTACGCTCCGCGGTGAAATGAAGTGAATTTGTTGTCAGTTTGAATGAATGAATGCATTTTTCCAACATTAAAAGGTTACAAACTGATTTGAAGTATACAAGGTTAAGAAGACGCATGAAAAAAAAAACACATTAAAACTTTGCCCTTTTAAAACAAATTTTATTTTGAAAATGTCATAAATGGGGCGTGAAACTTAGCTTTAAGTGTTCAAGTCCAAAATGACTTTTACACCCAATTGGCGCAAACGGAAATTAGGGTTATGCTGGAGTTGTCGATCCGAGGAAAACAGGCCCCGAATTTCATGAACCTCTTCACCTTCTTCGCTAAATTTTATGTTGAAAGTTAGGTACACATGCTAAAATCGTATCTATGACAATGTTATTTGAAAATTTTGATTCGTCAACAATACATCAGTGTGAAAACGTAAAATGCGTTAGTTATGTATTAAACATTATTAAATCCGGAAAGAATATATGAATATTAAATTTTAAATACAATTTTAAATCGCTTACAGAACAGCGTGGTTGAAACTTCTCTTTCCAGCAGTTGACACAGTACGGAACTTCGTCTTTGCAGTGGAAGGATTGATTAGCCAACTGCCGTTTGCATCCAGCACAAACGAAACATTCTGGATGCCATCGCTTTTCCAAGGCATTCAAAATAGAGCCCGCGGTAAAGGGTTTGGCACACTTTGCACAAATTCCACTCGACATCTTAAATTATTCTGCTTCAAAATCAAAATACCTTTACTGTAAATACATATAAATTGTAAATAATTGACCATTCCTCAGAAAAATTAATTAAAATTATTCGGGATATTAATAATAATATATATTTCCGGAAATGTATTTTTTTTTTTCAAATTTATCCAATCAGAAAGAATGCAAACTTAAAAGGAGAACTCTATCATTATATCACTTCGAGAAAGGTGAATTTTTAAAACAAAAAATTATAATTCATTCTGTTTTTTATAAAAGATTACATGTTTATTTAAATTTCGTATGTACGCCGATTCAGAGTTCTTAAATTAGAAACCTCTTTTGTTCAAAAAGTTCATCAAATATAAACGGTCTTTAATTACTGACGATCGATGCGGAGCGACCTTAAAATTTGAATTATTTGTTAAAATGAATGATAAGGAAACACTTTCTTCAACACTGTGAGAATCAGCAGATATAATTTATTAAGGTAGCCATGACTACAGACAGGAAATTTATGGCAAAATTACTGCTGATCTGATGTTTCTAGTTATTCAAAATTTTTTTGAAATTCAGCAAAAATTTGACAGTGATTTCATAATTAGGGATCAACTGGGGAGTCCGTCGACAAATTTTAAATTATGAAAATTATTTATCGTACATTTTTTTCCTTAAGAACTAACAAAAAACTCAAAAAAAATTTGTTCCGCATCGAAATTTCCTAGATTAGATCAAGTTCAAGTGGCTGAAAAGTTTCATTGACTGAGATATTATTTTAAGGAATTTAAAGAAAAAATGTGATAGGCTGGAATTTGCAAAAGTTGCCTAAATTCGGTATAATATCAGCACTTTTACATCGGTTAACTGGAGTGAGTGAATGCACAAAAGTTTACAAATTAAAAAATAGTGTGTCAAAGATTAAAAATTAACTATAAACTTAAATCTAGACAGAAACTGTGAACTTTTGAGAGATCCTTGACCTTAAAATTAATAGCTCTCACATACGTTCCAAAGTAAATAAGTTCGGGAACTAAGAGAAGGAAAATTGATAAAAAACGCCCACGACAATTGACGATTTGTTGTAATCAAGATTGCAAGAAAGTAAATATTTCCAACTGGATTTATCTCACAGTATTTTTTAATAGCACTAAAATAAATATAATTATTTATTTTTAATAATTAAGATATTCTGTGAACAAAATTTAAGCACATTTAAATTTTTAATATATTTTAAATATTTTTATCATTCGTTTGAAACAAATTACTTTCAACTACAAAAATGCCTGGTTGTAAATTTAAAGTTACTTTTGGTCTGGGCGCAAACAGCATGCAAAATTTAAAACAAAATTTGTTTTAAACAAACTGAATTAGAAGTCCCTGTTGAAGATAAATTCCTCTCACCAATACTAAATCCAAAGAAGGCAATCGAAGAATGTTTTCCTCTCCAAAATGGCTAAATTAGCGTGCCTTTAAATGGTGAGGTCGGGTTTAAGTGCGCCTTGATCGTCTGTGGGGCAAATGACCAATCGAATCGCAGAGGCACTGACCAATCACATAGCGGCCCTGCAGTGTGCGAATTGGAGGCGCCATTGTGAATGTCATTCCGTTTTTTGCTAATCGATAGCCCCAGTGCTATTGGTGTTTTGTTTAAGATACTGATGGCGGCGTAGATTATCAACACAATCGTTTTCGCAGTGTGTAAACGGATTGTTGTTTCGTTAATGAAATACCAAGTATGTGCACGGAGGGCGAAAACCAGGCGTCGGGGTGATTATTTTCAGCGGAATACTTGGAAAACAAATATTTCACAAAATGATATCCCCTATAAATATTCGATAGAGATGGCAAAACAAAGCTAAAGTGTTCATTTCATTAATAATCTATATTACAATTATGATCAAACAATTCGAAAATACCGAGGGTCCAGGCACACATAATTTGTTTTACGCATACCTTTTCGTTGTGGTTGATGTTCGGTAATGAAAAGAAAGCAATTACTCATCCAAATATCGTCTTGGTTCTTATAGAATAATTGTTACGTATCCGCATAATGTTGTCAACTCACTGCGTGCGGATTTAGAGGTGCTCATTCTCGATAGATGACAACTTGATTGTATATTGACTGGTACCTCTTCACCTCTGTGAAAACTTGTCCATATATTTTGTCTTAGCTTTAGTATATGCGTAATGGGTTTCCCAAGGTGCCCATTCTGCTTGCACCCTAACATTCATTTGTCAACTGTAGTATGTGCCTAGCATCTTTCGTCCAGCAGTATTGTGAAGGGCGTTTAATTTGTTACCCTACAGCTTACCATAGACAACTTAGGATAAATGTTTTCATTGACTTTCCTCAAGTCTTTTCATTATCAGCTATTCTTTACCCTCCTTAATTTTCCCAAATCCATTCAGCTCTGCGTTCAGACGGAGAAATGGTATCAATTGTCCCTTCCCCCCTTACTTTGATCTGGATGAACCAAAAGGGTTGGTAACAAGACGTTAGATGGCAGTAGCTGTATTGGCTTGATTATAAATAAAGTATTATCACTATCAAGTGTCTCTGTGTCCAAGATAAACCAAATTTCACATATTTAGGCCCTTGAGACAAAGGAGAAAATTGATTAATATGCCATTTGCCGTCATATTTGACGTAGAAGGCTAATTTGAGTTGTTAAAGCTAAATATATGACAAACGGATTTACAATGCTCCTGGTTCTGAAAATTAATGACAAATTGCGGATAAAATTTGGACATGTGGCATTCTGAACTAATTCAATGATGGTTCTATCTCCAGAGCAGTTATTGTGTCGAGGGCACAAAAGCATTTATTTCCTTCATGCAGAGATTCGCGCATATCACTTTCGACTCTGCAAATAATTGTATTTCTTGTTAATATTACACTGGAGCAGGATTTCACACTTTTGGAGACAGAAGTTGACTTGATCTACCTAATCAGAATTTCCTAAAGTTCAGCTTTCTGATTTGCCTTACCCTTGACTATATGTGTGAATCTTCTTTCCGTTCCTTCTTAGATCTGGACGACTCAAACAAAACTCTGGGGTATGAAAACTGGCAAAACTGTTCATAGGAGGACGAAGTTGGAGCTTGGCTCCGCAATTTACCATGAAAATTCGTCGAGTTAATTGCACACATTTCACGACTCTCCTAGAGCCCAATCCTAAGATCAGCCTTCTCGGAACATTAAAGAACCTGAAGATGGCGTTAGTATTATTGGGAAAAGGCTGTAAAATAGAACTGGCTCCACGATGATCTCCACTACTTCGGGGGATAAGTATGTCATAAAAAGTACATTATTTGTTAAATATAATACCAGTAAACCTACTGGTGCATATTTTACAAACTTTTATTCACAAAATTTTATTTAATGAACATTTAATTTTGCCAATTATAGATTCGTTATAAATAATTTATGTGATAATGCCAGGTGCTTTAATTATTTAAGTTAAGGGAAATTTGTTTTCTTCAATCCTCATGACACGGAAAGAAATAAGGTCAGCGTTTACCATATTTGACAAATAGAATACATTTATATTACGGATTTATGATTTATGAAATGTATTTCAGATATTGAAAGTTGAGCTACGTCATTGACATCTGCAAAATCTCAAAAAGAATAAAAAAGAATTAACAGATTTAATGATTAATAAATACTGCAAAATTATTTTGATAAGAATAAACAATGCGGCATATTTTTGCCGAAGAAGAAGAAGTATTTAAAATGATTAGTCTAAACTGACCCTCGCATTTAGATTTTGTGTGTTTTACTTCCAGAATGTAAAAGACGGCTTTATGCTCTGGTACTCCAAATTCAATTATCTGAGGTCGAGAATTTATTGAACGATTAATCAACTCGGATAAACATGGGGGGGGGGGGTTGGTGGAGGGAGTGGTTAACCAAACTCTTGAACCAGCAAATTTGAATTTGAGTGACCTCTAGAGAGCACTCGATGCGACATAACGAATCAACTAACAAAGACAATATAATACTTCCATAAATCAAACAAGATAAGCCTCTTGACGCCCAAATTGCATTATTCGCTTCTTGAAACACTCCCCTTAATTGACTCGGTTTTTAATTCCTTTATTCAGGCATTTTCATATGAATAGAGCTCGTAGCAGTCTTGTACTATCATGGACAACGGTAATAATAACTACTTCAAAAAAATTGTTTTTCTTTTAATGGCAAAAATGCCATCACGATGATATGAGCTTGTATGATTTTATCCTCAAAGAACTCAATACAGTCCTCCCAGAGTGAATGTATATAATCGTAAATCTTTTTGAAATTTTAGCCAATAATTAGTACTTTCTGATAGGTAAAAAAGCCCTGCCTCGCTCTGCTGAATCATGCATACTGTGATCTGATAAAGGCAACTGAAACATTTTATCCCCACCGGCTTAATATACATGTTTCAATTATGGGAAATTTGCGGACATGCAGTACAACGCTGCTCGATATTTATGAAATGTAGTGAAATAGAACCAAGAAGTTCGAGCTACGTTAATTTGTTTCCTTACAAATACATTAGGTCCAAGATTGTTTAGAATTGCCCTAATTAACTAAAGAAACGTCGCAATTATAATGTAAAGTCTTTTCCATTCTAGTAGCTCTGCGTCCCAATAATATCGCATTTCAAAAGACACTTTTAGTTAGCTACAGCATACGTTCTTCGGAGTGAGCAGAGAAAAAGTACTTACCTCGAATGGCCTTTTCATCCGTTGCAACTCCGAAACCTTTATCCAATTGCCTTATTTCTGCCTTATAGTCGATAAATTGATAACTCAGAAACACACGAATTTACAAAGATAGCTTCGTACCGGAGTTAAACTCTTGATAACTCTGCATCCCACATCTTTACTGCCCCTCCTTCCCCCTCCTTAACAATCTGACTGAGTTTGGCTTAGAGACATTCTCATTAAATCTAATGACATTAGAGACCAGGTGGCCGCAACAACCTTTACCTGATAGAAGGTGGTTGCGAATGTTTTCGGTGCCTGGATTGGAACTCGTTCAACTTCCCTGAACTTAATCCGCTACTAGATCTCCCGATCACTATCTCCGCATGCTCGTGTCGAGTAATGAGGTCGCTTCACAACTATTCCACATCCCTACCACGTAAGGAGTCAGTCTTATAAACCAAAAAACTACATAGAATGGGGAATATTGTTAATAGAGTCACGTTTTAATCGCATCTCGTTCTCCGAGGTTAGACAGATGGCTAGAGCCACAGTGATTAATGCTCATGTGATTTGGTAGAGTTTGGAGGTAATGGTCTGCTCAACTAAATTTATTTGTTTAAGCCACATATGGAACTTCTCTTCAAATCTCCCTACTCTTTTCGCAAATTATTCCCTCTCTGCTCTGGTTATGTGTCCGCCTGTCCGGAAAGTTTACTTCATGCTATCTTGATTCGCATTAAACCGTTGTAGAAGTACGAAATTTAAACCTAATTTGCTATTAAAATATAACTTAATAGATTTAGAAATGAGGGAATTATCATTGTTTAATCTTTTAGACTCGATCACCTTCTATTTTTGCTCTCATAGGTTACTTTAATTACGAAGGCAACATATCTTTGATTTGGAAAATCGATATTGATACAATTTTGTTATAGAACATCCATTTCATAACTCCGACTGAATAGAATACACTCAAACTATTACGAGATGTAAAGGTCTTAACGACAAGGGGATGATAATCGTAACTAGAGTTGATATTCATCCTACTTTTAGTGATCCCTCAAATTACCAAGATATTTCTATGTTGTCTTTGTTCTGGAAGCTTTCCTTTGTTTATTCCAATTTGTCTTTGAGAACTCTGCAAAAGAGACCTTCAAGACTGACTTGGTTTGTATTCGAACACTTACCAAACTTCTGACCTTGGATAAAATCGGCGGGAAATTTAGTGTCATGGAATGGTTGAATATGTTTTGCGGTTCATAACTTACTACTGGTTGTTTATCAGAAGCACCAGAAAGTCCTACCCATTCGCCGCGACAGGCATGAAGGTTTCTAAAAAGAAACTTTTGAATTTCATTTTTCCTCCTCTCAGTTAATTTATAATTAAAGGCAACAAACCCGACTTCCAAATCGGTTAATGAACAATTCTATGATTTTTCTGTGATAGAGGAAATTTTATGTGCCTTCGAATCGTAGACATCTCAAACCATATAAAAATTTTTGGCTACATTCCATAAAAAATTACCACTTTTGCAGGAGATTCCTTTCCTCATCTTTCTTTTTCTGGTCGAACATTTTATTTGTCAAGATTCGAGACTCAGTAACTGTACTTCCAAAAATAAAAGTGAGCTGAACAAAATCCGAACACTTCTTCCCATGCAATAGTCTGGGAATAAATTTTTTTGGTGGAAAAAACGGAATATTTCATAATTTTATTCATGGGAATTGTAAAACATGAGGCAATGATGGAAAGTTGGTGGCGGAAAACAGGGAAGACAAGGACCCAATTTCACTTGAATTACATATTCACACCAAATTCTACGCGCTTCAGCTAATGGTTAAAGTTAATTGTTTCATATCTTAATATTTCATAATAATAATAATTCAGAGTTTGCTTGATCCTCAAAAGTAGACCAATAACGGGTCAAATTGGGTGGACAGTTATACCACCTAAATAATACTGACGTCTTTTATTTACAAAGTCGATTCATCAAGTCTATTAAATCAAAGTATACGACCTGAACAGTGAGTTTGTGGCCTCCTATGAACTACATACTTAGAAGAGGAAAGCAACTTATGAAAATAGGAGATTTAGGTTCTGAAATCTTTGATGCATATTCTAGCGTTCCAGTATCCGAATTGCAGGAAGCATCATCAATTTCCCAAGGAAATTTGACGAAATGTTATGTTTAAATGGTTGTCAGCCACTTCAGATGCGGCTACTTGCATTAGAAACTGAACAGAAAAATTCCTGCAAACTGTAAATCAAAATACAATTTTTATGCGCGACCTTCCTAAAGAATGAATCTCTATGCGTTTCCAAAATTTTCATCCACGCCATCATTAATCATTGGAACTTAATTAACTCAACCTCACAGTGGTGCTTGAAGTGGTTGACTCTACTGTAACTCCAAGCTCCCTGGCGATAACCATCGTGTTTCCTCAAGTGGTTTATTTTACTATCGTAGTAAGCTAATTAAATGGTGCTTGAATGAGCTTAGCGAGGGTTCACCTTCTCCGTGGCGATGTCTGAAACCATTCCACCTCTTCATACTATTCCTCATATATGGGCCTATATAAAGAGTTTTTACATATACACTCACAAATACGCTTGTCAGATACCCCGCTCCTTCTCTCTCATCTCCCCTGCCCCTCTCCTCCTTCATACCCTCTTGAATTCTCATCGTGGTTCATTCAGTATATTTTGGTCCAATCAGTTCTTGGTGTTCGGCCTTTACAATCAGTCCTAGTGTTCATCTGCTAAAATTTTGGAAATCAGAGTTAAAAATATCAAAGAGTATGGCGTCTCTCAAATTAAAACAACAAATAAAAGCAAAGATTTTCTACTTTTTCCTTCAGAATTTTGTAAGGTTTTTATGAAAACCGTAAGTGCATAAATAAATTCATTACTTTATGAATGGAATTTATTAAAAGTTAGCGAAATTTCATTGGTAGTTCGGGATCTTAAGTAGCACTTTCGAGCAGAAAAGCACCAATAAGGGCATAATTTCCCTTAAAGGGGAAGTAAGAAATGCATAAAAATATTTATAATATGTAAATGAATACATATAATGAATAATTGTGAGGATGTGCATTTGAGAGAAACCGCTCAAAAATTAAAATAAAGCGTTTTAATTTAACATGTTAAAAATAATGATAGTGACACATGATCACACTGAGTGAACTATGTTGAGCTCCACTAAGCTGACGCAAGCTCGTATCATCTAAGGAATGTTGTTCATCAAGACCTCGGATACAAACTTCATACATTCTTAGACTAGGTCAGGTTATGTCAACAAAAACAACTCAAGAGAATTTTTTAATGCGTGCAAAACGACGCTTAACAAAATTGAAGCACTCGGAAGAAGAGGAGTGTCTTTACTTTTTCTCTGAGGGAAAAAATTTTACCAGGATGAAAAAGTCAATCCATGAAATGGTGGGTGGCTATGTGGAGGCGGACTCTACTGAAGTTCCAACTCTTATGGATGCGCACAAAGTTTCCAGCAACAGTTATGGTGTTGTAAAGAATACATCATGACTCCTCACTTTAGACCACAGGGCCTTTGAGTCAATGCAGATGCCTAATGTGAAGGTTCTTCAAACCATTTATAAGCCACCTTGGATGGATAACGTAGCCAATGGAGGACTTTATATCTTCCCCAACAAGATTCGGCTCCATCCTATAAAGTTCTCAAAACTCAGAATTGGATGGATTGGGAAAATTTTCATCATCATGTCACACCAAACTTACACTTGACTTCTGACTACTCACCAGACCTTAACCCTTTGGATTACTACGTGCGGGACGGTGCGGAGCGGGGCGGAACATGGTTAAAAAGTAAGTTAATAAGCGTCCCCATAAAATCAAATCCTCCTCCCTGTTGGAAGCGACAGCTCGAGCAATGAAATCAGTAAAGATCACCTGATCCTCAGATACAATACGCACCCCGCGCATACTAAGGTATATATATATTATTTTACTGTAGAGAACATAATTTTAGGAAATGAATATTATATTAATTTATGCACGACTAAAGTACTGGAGAACTTTACTCTTGTAAATATTTGAACCTGATAAAATCCACTGGATTTTTGTAAAAATAATTGTTGCATAAGTGGTCTCCTGTACGTCGATTTAATCATTAGTCGATAGATTGAATTCAATTGGTTCACGCTTAATTGTATCTATACTACTTAAAACAAGTAGTCCGGTAGTCTGGTCTATAAAATTTTAAACCAGAGAAATATAAAATGCTTTAACAGATATATGTCATGTAAAAATTAAAGAATAAAATTAACTATTTGAAATTAATAAATTTCTCTGAAATCTATACTACTAATAAAACAATGAAAGATAAGTTATTATTTCCTCGAGGTTACATATGGTGAGATTCAAAAGATGCAGAGGAGATTAGCATGACTCCTGTGCACACCCAGTGGACGGAATGGCCAATCACGCTGGTTAAGTCTGGTTAATAATATGGGAGAATTCTAGTCTATCAGTAGGGAGGTCCCATGATTCCACCGTCTACCCAAAATGGGCATTGGAAGACGCTTTCTTAAAAGAGTTTAAAAATTAAAATTCAAGATTTCTTGGAGAAAAGACGAATAATGCACGAAGAGATTAGAAATTTCTTTAAAATTTCGGTAAGTTTATCAATATAGCGGTTAAATAATTGATTGCCATTGTAAATGCTTCTTGAATATTTCTACCGGAGAACCGAATTTCGAATGTAGTTGCGTTAATAAAGATTTCTCTGGAAGCTATATAGATTCAATTAATGGATACCATCTTAATAATAATTTATTGATTAGTGGATTAAATCAAAGATTGTAGTAAACAAATAATCTGTCGTTGTCTGTTTGACTACTTAGGGTAAATGTAAAATATGACGATTAAACTCAGGAAAATATACAAATTAATAGAGAGTTGGTACTATACCCACTCCAATCTCTAGGGCACTTATGGTCTAACTTGAGTCGCGTATTGTGTTACACAATTTCCTTACACTTTTAAGGGGTCATACGAATGTTTCACCTCTGGATCTCCTCATTTTATCAATTATTCTAGAGTCATATTCTTGTCTTCTGAGCCTTTCTACTGGGTTCTTTAACTTCCTCTCAACAAAATTGCCTCCTTTTCCCTGTTATTTACCAACATTTTAACCATTTCTCCTTTTAGGTGAAATATTTTAATCATGGGAAGGGATTCGAATAAGGAGGATAGTGAGTGAGTCCAATGTGCTATGAAACGTGAGAGCTGTCTAAAAAGGAGACAGAGAATCAAGAGTTCTACAATTTTTGAAATGCATGTTTTTATGATTTCTCAGTTCCTCTTTATTAAAGCTGTACCTACTCAGACACAAAGAAAAGGAAAAGAAACATAGCCAAGCAATTACTTTTATTAACAAAATAAATTTACTTATATAGACTTGAATAGGTAATATATGAATGGTTGCCCGGTTAGCCAATAATTGCAGCGACGGCTTCTCCGTCGGTGATCTAACATATCGATATTCAGATACCGATTATCCAATAATCGATCATTGAACGTGGGAGGGATGAAGATTGCGAGCTTCTCTCGAGTTCAACAAAAATTTTTGAATGAGACGTTGTTTAGATTTCATGAATTGACATCCAGATTCATTTGTGCGTTTGAGTCTACAATATTCAGAGCCTGTAGACCCGCTGATTTAATTCCCTGATTGGTTATACCACCTCCATTTACTTGTATCTTGCTACCTCCAAGAGCAGATAGACAAGAGTGGTAGAGATTTTTAATATTTTTGTTTTAGTAATAGCATGATAATATAATTATTTTTCTACACTTCCCATTTCCTAATACTGGAATTCAAGACGGTGTCTATCATTTTATTCGCTTGAAGTGTTGTGGTACTAGCGAGTTTATTCCACCTCTTCTGGCTGGGTTAAAACATCACTTTTTAACTGAAAATCACAATAGATATAATTTATAATCTGTAAACTTAAAATTATAATGTTGACTATTGAATTTTTAATAAATTAAATTTTATAAAATTTTTTTAATACTTAGATGTCATAAATGGATATTATATATTGCAAATTTTCAATTAATCTTTTGATAGCCAAGCCTTGAAGTGGATACTACACAAATATGCCATTCATTAAACCCTAGTAGGTCCTCCTAAATGTTCCATCAGTTGCAGACAGGTACAGATAGCCTCTAGCAGGGTCCGCTAGTACAAGTAACTCCCAAAATTGGGTAGGCTATGTCCAAAGCAGTGAGAAAAAGGAGGCGTTGTGAGGCGAGAGTTTATTGGGAATACTTCGTAGTAGCGAGTACAATTGACACTACCCCACACGAATATTGATCGCTGATTGGTAGGGAGGCCTCTGCACGCATGTCCACGCTTGCTCGATAAGCTATCGTTAGCACGTCCAAACAATGCAGAATGTTCTAGCCCGAGAGATCCCTTCGGGTAGCCTTAACAACGCTTTACAATCTAGAGACTTGGTAATTTTTGAAAATCTTAATTTATTGGTTCGGATAAATCATATGGATATATTGATATTGTTATTATTGATCAGTTCTCATAAATAATCCACAGCGATGGAAAAATTGTTTTTGGAATCAACTTTTGTAACAGAATCTGAGAGTAAGAGTCCGGTAAAGAATGTAACAGGGGAGGGATGATAAAGCGATTTTAATGAATTCGGCATCTTAAGAGCCTTACCTCTCTTACCGACAAACCTATACGGAAGTATTGTATCTTCTCAAAGCTAGCATCAGGGAGACGATATTAGCAGACGCTTTATTAAGTGTAGATCTCCCTCAACATTGGTATTCTCCAAAGGCGACTGAAATATCATAATACATTTTAACAATTTCGGAATTATTTCAATATATCTAACGGAATATGCATAATTCATATGATTTTGTGTCTGGTCGCATTTACAAGTAATGTTTGCTATATGAATGAACTTTATTAAATCCCTCCTGAATTTGACACCCAAGGGTATTTAAGGTTAGAATAATTAGATTAAATTTCCTCCCCGCATATACGTCGGCTAGATGTATAAAAGTGATTTATTATAAAAATTCTCTGCATACATTTTTCATTTGCTTATTATCCTCTTCTTGGGATGGGGCTTTAAACATTTACGATATAATATAAATTTAATTCAAAATAAATGAAATCAAATTAAGGGAGTTAAATAAAATGCATTTATTAAATAACTCTAAAATTTTTTACGAAAATGTGACATTGCTATTTACGGTAATATTTATTCGTTAAGCAAACTATTAACTAACACTCTTAACACCACACTGAGTATAACTTGTGATGGATGCTACACCTAAGTAATCCTCCTAAGCAGTCCGAATAGCCTCCAGCAGAGTCCTCTCTTGTCAATGCACTGCCAAATTAGCTGAGCTATGCCCAAAGTGGTAAGAAAAAGAAAGATGCTGAGCGGAGAGGGTTTATTGACCACTTCGTTGTTTTTCGTGAGTCAAAAGCTTAGTCATTAAATGCAAAACCACGCTAGGCTGCAGGGATCCTGATTGCTGATTGGTTGAGGAGGTCTCTGCACACACGACCGCGCTTGTTCTCAACGCGACCGGCTACATACCGCACTTCCCGGAAAGTTCTAGCGCACGTGATTCAATCAGCCTTGTTAGCGTTGTGAACCCTGCAAACTCTTAAAGAGGATGAATCCCATGGAGACGTCGATTTGCCATGTCCGAATAGAAAATAACGACTGTTGGATGAGAAATTTCACTAGTTTATTCTTAACAGGAAATACTTAAAATATCATTTCTTAGTTTATATATTAAGATGGTTTTACTAAAGGAGGGTTGTGAAAGAGCAAAGGACAAGAGCTTACTACGAGTAACTGAGAGCTGGAAAGACTGAAATGGTTGAGCACCCAACAGTTCCAGGCCGCTAAACTGTGCTAGTCCCAATTCTATCCAAAGTTAGAAGAGGGGAGATCTATCGAATGGGTTAATACAGGATGGAGCTATATTTTGGACGGTCTGTTTTCACGAGAAAACGTATTCATGCATGGAAAGTAAAGATAAATTGTTGTTTAAATATTTCTCTTGGTGACAGTTTTAACAGAGAGCATTTAAACAAAGCAAGTTTCTAGAATATCTTACGTGTACTGAATTCGAATCTTATTACTTCATGATACCGCTAGTGTATTAATACAAAACATTATTCGGATATTTTTAGTTGACGATTTTATAAAAATTATGCATAAATATATATATATATTAAACTTCCAAAAAAGGAATATTTAATATTACTTTCTAATTTAATTATCTGTTATTATCAAAAATTTTAATTTGATTGCCTACTGCTCATTCTCGAATAAGAAAGTTTATTTCCGAGTGATAATACAAAAAAATAATATTTTATTTCATTTAAATTTTATTATTTTGTGCCATTTAGTTGTCAAAGTTGAAGTTTAAAACTCTTAACTTTGTACTTCACTTATATTAGTGCAATAAATATCAAGGAGATGTCTCTCAGTAACCTTTTTACAATTTTGGTAATAAAAAGAGGCAGAAAGTTAACATAACTTCACATCGACGAAGATAAACTTTTCCGTTGTCAATATATTATAAATTAACATAATAAGTGAGAGCCCACAAATATGTAGATGTGGAAATGCCAACTATTTAGCTTGAAAAGAAAAATACAAAAGCGTGCGAATCAATCTCCATTTGTCATTTGTTCGTTCCTCCGATTTAGCAGTCCCCTTCCGTTTCGCGTGCTATAAATAGGTGTACATTTTTTGGCACATATTGCTGGTGTCTCTAGTTGCTAAGATCATGAGGATAATAAAATATATTCATAAGCTTTGCAGATGGAAAAGCTCGCTTTTCCCATTCCTCTCTGAATAACGTTAGAATAATACAGTTACAATTTGATAAATGTTAATCCCGCAACTTGATAATGGGAATTTGCTTACAGTTTCCCTATTAACGCTAAGTTGATCAAAATAGACGTCGTGAAAGCAACTTCTGTATTGGCGATCACAATATATAAAACTACACCCTGTGATCTCTGCAATCAGTTGACAGGAGGTGGGGATTGAAGATCAAAATTTTTCACCAATCCAGAGCACGAACTTTAATTATGAAATATGAAGCACGTATCAATTAACTGCTCATTAAGTAAACCTTCTGCAAACTCGAATCCGATATTCAAATGAATCAATATTTTAAAGCTCTCTTCATGATCCCCCCCACTTACCTCGATTTTTTTGCCTGCACGCAATAAAAATTGTGTTATTGTGAGTTAAAATAGTACAATGAAGCTAACTAGTGGTCATTTGCAAGACTCTAGTTGTGAGTCCAAATACATCCTTTA
>CAADRB010000005.1:5172331-5192580 GCA_900708905.1 Hymenolepis diminuta | reverse complement strand
AATTTTTAATGAAATAAAACATTTGAAAGTCAAAATCATATGCTTTTTAACATTTGTCGGGCGAATGTAGTTTGCCCAAATGTCAATAATGTTTATCTGCACTTTTGTTGAACCAGCAACAGATCGTAAACCACGAACCTTATCAGGTCATATAATATCACTTTCCCATGAAACCGTCTAATCAAAACATTGCCATAACACATGTCGCATTTCTGTTCTATCAACACTTTCAACCAAATATATCTGCCAGGTCGTTTTACGTAGTGTCCAAAAAATGACAAAATGATGCAAAATAAAATTTTATTTAATGGAAAAGGAATTTGTTTGTTTAAATTAATACCTAAAAAGGACCTTTTGAATATTTTGTTGCTTAGAATATAGATTGACGCTACTGGATTCATGGAACCTGTTACTTCATTTAATTCTGTAGCGGATGCTACACCAATAAGCCTTTTTATTGCAACTAGGTAATCCTCTTAAGCGTCCACCAGAGTCCTCTATTATAAATTTGCTCCCGAAATTAGCTAGGCTGCTCCCAAAGTAGTGAGAACAAGAAAGGCATGAAATGGAGAGGGTTTATTGATCCGTAAGCGATGGGATGTATGAATTTTAAGCGAACAGAGCTCCTTGTGAGTCGCTGTCCACGAGCTTGGTCCTCAAATACGAGCAACTCGAAGCTGCAGGAATATTGATTGCTGATTGGCTGAGGAGGTCTCTGCACGCAAACTCCACAAGTTGGTATCACTTTGAGATATTATGAAATCGGTAAATTCGGATTTACGATTTCTAATATCAAATGAATTGGAATTAATTCTCAACCTCTGTTTTTACATGGTCTTTGAGAACTTTTCAGACTAACGTTCATCACTGAGTCCTCAGAATGATTGAAGAAAATGGTAAGGATACATTAAAGCATCTTGCGAAATTAATCCATGAAGATGGATATCAATTATGACTTTGGTATAAATAAAAAAAATACAGTTTTATGACAATATTTAAAAAGTTTCCAGTGAAAATATAATCTTGGATTTTGCTATCTCACTTAAAACTCTAAGTAAACACTTAGCAATCTGGTCAATTGGCGTCAATATTATATCGAATACGTAAATTGTATGGTAACTCAGGACTTCAGGAAAAAATGTGCCGAACGAAACCAGAATCCAGACAAGAAAGCGTCGCCCAGAAGGTTAAATGTTTATTCAGTCGATTCAAAGATGAATGGAAAATGCGAAGAAAGCAAACTGTCGATTATAAATAGCCTCCATCAGACACACACACGACACACGAAGGGACCCTAGCTCGTCCAACGCCTCTTCCATAGCTCAGTCCCTCTCCTCCAATTCCCTATTTTTCCCTAGAGACTCTGTACTGAGCTTTGTTCAATACAACCTGGTCAACGCTTTCCTCAGTGTTCTTTTTCTTTCATTTACTGTTAGCCATCTGCCGTTACATACTGGTGACCCTCAACAATCTGGTGGACCTCTACAAACTGGTGACTCTACCACTACAAATTGGTGACCCTGTAAAGGACTGCTACAAGAATCTTCACAAAGATATTCCAAAATCGAATGGAAAGAATGTGAAGAAATGGAGGCAGCTTCCTGAATTAATTACTGCAATAACTGCTGAATTAAAACAACAAATAAGGAATGAATGTTGTCAAGGAGATAGAAAATGTAAATCTTCCTTCGAAATAAAAGCCAATGTATTAATTCGTTCTAGACATTAGAAGAAAAAGATTGGAATCAGGAGAAAGAAACTAGTGAAAGAGAGGAGGGGCTTTGTCGAAATTCAATTGAGCATTTTCCATGAAATTACTAATGAAAAGTAGATGCGGACTGAAGCTCCGTCAATCACCAGAATACGACCGTGAACAATGAATAAGTCAGTAGGAGGGAACGCCTAGCCAAAAAGAAGACCTTGAGCAAACCGAAAAATATGGTTCTAGTAGGAAGGTATTGAGAGGAAGTATTAAAGGAGAAAATTTGGTAATAGAAAGTTAGTAAATATTTCCTTTTGACAGTATTAAAGTCTATTTTTTTGTTTTCCCACCATAACTCTTTTACTGTTTATGTGAACCAATGATACTCAAGATATTTGGGAGCATTTTTGGTGAAGAAATTCAGCAGTAATTTGATTTTTCCTCTTTATAGGCTGAGATATCAGCTGTTAGATCATGACAGTTCTCCTTGGTATCTGATCCCCTAAAAGTAATTTTGGGATAAGAAAAATGGAAAGACGTTCATAACAGCCCAAAGACATAGTCTTTATCATTGAGGTTTGGCTAGGGGATTTTTCATATGAATTCATTAAGCTTATTCTTCACTCGTTATGACTTTGAGGGAGCGTAATTCTAAGATCATTCTTCTCCTGGTGTTTAGGATAGCACTTCGGTTTGTCTCTGGTTAATGACCATTACCACGTCACAAAACAAGTAAAATCCGATCATTTAAATAGGGGAATAAATTCTGATGAGATAAACTAGGAGAATAATGGGATCATAAACCTGTCGTCAGTGAATCAAATAATCCAAAAATGGGATGCAGCGTGGGATTTATCACCGCTCACTTAAGTCTTAAACTATATGTCCCCAGGAATAGGTAGAAGGCGGAGGAGATTCGATACAACTGTACAATATGTATTGGCTTAAAGAAGTCAAGTAGCTACGTGAAGCAGCATGTTCAAGTAGGAGATTTTAGGACAAGTTCAAAATGAGTAGTAACCAATATTTCATATGTGGGAAAAATTTACAAATTCGCATAAAGTTACGTAAGTAGCAACCAAGAGTTACGCATACGAAATAGGTTTAAAATCGATTTAGAGATGCCGATGCCTCCAGAGAGTTTTCAAAGTGGTATCCATCGAATGGGTGGTAAATTACCAAATATTGAAATCGTGAGGGAGGAGGGAAGAAATGTCAAAGGGCAAGACGATAAGTCGCACGACTCTATTTATGAAGTAATTACTCTAAAATACCTCGTTTGACCCCCTATCCTTTGTATATTTTTAACTCAAGGTCAATGGATGTTATATGTAAATACTACGTCATGGATGTAGATAATTTTTGACTTGATATCTCCCTCTGTGTTTCTCACTCACACCTGAAATTCGTCACATCGTACTATGATTTCAAATCATGCAACCTCCATAGTCCTCTTGATCCCAGTACGCTGTTCTCTATATGTTTAATTTCCTACCTTTTTTTTGGGCCATAAAGAAAAAATTTCAGCGGCTCTTCATCTTTGATGATGAGAAAATTACAAAGCTCAGACATAAACAGCCCCGTGTTGAAGGATTCGCTTGCCAGAGGAGGACTCCATCTTAAGTGTTACTACATAATGACAGGGCAAAATTTCTAAACTACCATCTTTCGCAGATTTATGAAGAGGATAGAGAAGGAGATGGCAACAAGATACTGGAAAAAAAACGATAGAAAAGGTTACCACATAGGATGCTGACTTTAAAAAATAACAGATAAACCTTCCTCCATAAGCTGCCCTTAAATGTGCAAATATGAAGCTATTTTGGAGATCGGAGCTTCGATAAAGTAGAAAGTACTATAATCTGTTCATTAATTTCTTTGTAGCTCTGGAAAATTCTTTTTAAACTTATCGTTAATACAAAAGTAGTAAACGAGAATTCATGTTCTGAATTTCTAGTGCGTTCATTAATCATATTTTCTGCGGCTCATAAATAGTACAATTGTAAATATGTGAGTGTGCGTCGCGAATTTTGTCCCGGTCTTAATGAACCTGGAAAACTGTTACCCAATTCCTAATGTAAGGCGTGAGATGGCGTCTGAACACGAAAAATACTAGAGGAAGGGGTGAAACAGAAAGTAGGATAGGAGTATATAGATGTCAAGTTATCAAGAGCCATATGCTCTTTGAATTTAAACATATTTCATTGCCTACCCTACGACCCTGTTTTCATGGAACAATCCCTGTATTCCTGGATAAGTTTATATTTGTAATATTCAATCTGTCGACTTGTTAATTCAATTGACATTATTATTATAAGAGAATAGGGTAATTGACTTTCACTCTTTTTTATTCATTGGATATCCTTCTTTTCAAAAATGTGCGATTTGATTCACAAATTGCATCTGTCCTTTTTCTAATGATATCCTGAAGACAAAGACTCGGTTAAATATAAATGCTACAACCATTGATATCAATTAATTATTTTATTACTATGTCAAAGCTTAAATAAAAGTGCTTTAAATGCAATTATTTTTAGAAAATAGATGACTTTGTGTGCCCCTTCCTCGAGATCAGATTGTTCTAATCCGCCAGTCTTCCGTTAGTCAGTGTTAAACCGCTGGTACCGTCTAGCCATTATGACACTTAATGTCATTACTGGCGTGAACAGTCGCGATCATTAGGCCAATTACTTTGCACATAAAAATTCCCCGATCTCTTACCATACACGCGATGTGGTCTTCTACGCATGGGGCTATCTTTTACCAACATTCTCAAGTATGATCTTTATAATGTTATAGATGTAAACAGATTAACGTGGTTTAACCGTTGACAAACTCTACCAATGTGAGTGTCAAAGTTAATAAGTTAATGATGGATTTGTAAGCTAGAATTAATTAATACTAGTTATAAGGTGGATATGATTCTGCCTGGAGTTTCGTTTAAAGAAAGCTATTATGTTTTGTACTTATTTACTATATAATATTCAAATCTCCATAAAATTGAATTATCGGGTAGGAAAATATTCAGCTCCACATAATAGTATCTAAATATCTACATGCTACTGTTGTCATGTTAGTAGCAATTATTGTTTATTGTGTTTAGATTTACATTTTGAGCAAAAATTCGCTTTAATTAAGTTCAGTTCTAAAAGGTTCTACTATCATCTTTTTATTAATACAATTTCAATAAATCAACGAAGATCCGATAATCTCTTAGGCAACTATGTACAAACAGACATGGCTTTGACACACTCCCAAAGAGCGTCTCATATATGAAAAGAGAGGACAATACATACGGTCTTTCCGACATATTGGACACGATGGGGGTATGGGATTGCAAGCGAGTCCCTTTTCAAAAAGCTGACTTTAGACATATGCTATATTTGTTATTCAATATCGAAGTTAGTCATGATAATAGAATAAAGCTTTTAGGAGCATAAATCCCTCTTCATAACACTGCCGCTTCCTCGTTAATTAATTTTACTTTTCCCATTTACGACTATTGATAAATGGACTTAAAATGCATTATGCATTTATTTCTGGTAGGACTCACCGTCTTCTCTTAAAGAATGGTGTAAGTGTCCAATATGCTGTACCTTGGTTTTGATCAATTTTATCACTTCTTAATTATTGTTTGTCTAAATATTTCGGCCATCTCATCTGCTATGTTAAAACTGTAAACTGTAGAATAACCTGCAAGATTATTTGCCTTCTCAATCATTGTAGGAAAAATTAAACTAAGACGGCCAGACCGACCCCTCTTGATTAAAATTCTACCTGTCAATAAACACTCAACATCCTATATTAACATTTGCTGCAGTCCCGAGAACGAATCATGATATTTGAAATTTGGAAAGCAAACTACCCATTTAGTCAACATTGTGCCAAAATTCAAATGAGGTAAAACCTTGCGACGCCTTCAATTTGCTCTCTATATCTTCTTCATCCCTTTCCTTTATCCTTTGATGTCAGTTGCTTTCCACAATTGAAAATTACAAAATTTTATTACATTGCCATGGTTAATGATAAAAACCATTAATATTTACTTGTTCTTTTTGTGGTGGCATTAAAGTGATGTGGTTAAGCAGGCATACTTGAAGCTATCCCGAAGAAGACTACATTTGAAAATACACCCCATATTGGTTATAAAGTATTCCTCATGCGTATTATTTTACGCATGCGCATGTCAAACATGAGGTCACACTTATTGACAAATGCCGTGGAAGTTAATATCGGTTAAATCTGGTTGTCACAGAAGGCTTGTTAAACTGCGCCATTCAAAGCAAACTGTCATATGATAAACTCTTTCAGATGCTGCGACTTGAGTATGATTGACTTATCCCTATTGTTAACCTTAACCTGGAGGGATAGCTGAGATTTGAAGTAATCAAGACGTGTCTTCTTTCTGGCTTTCTTAGTAATTTTCAGTACCTTATAGAATCCGTTAGGTTGCGATATGCTCATTGGAAGGTCATAAACTGATATTAAATTTCAACAGGTAATTCAAAAGACCCACAGGTGGGATGTGGCCCACAAATTTTAAACATTAGTGGGCATTAGTGACGGCACACTTTGGATGCAGTCTAATTTTATATTCTCCTTCGAGCTGTTCTAACTGTGCAAATTATTCGGATATTACATCTGCTTAACATACCTCTGGTGGTGCCAAAAAAATAAGAAAAGCGGTGGTATGGCTAATTTCTTTTTTTAAATGGGTGTCGTATCCGACACTAAGTTTGCAAGATCACTAGACCTATTTTTAGATATCGCCACTGGCATATCAAAAATATTAATAAAGAAAACTTATTAAATTGGAAATTTTAAGAAATACTCACAAAATTAACCAAATAAATTGAAAAATTGGACGCTCTATGTAATAGGCCATATGTACTTCCTGCAATTTTCATTAAAATTTACCAATTATTTGAAATCAGGTGAAAATATATTCCTATCTTAAAACACGCTACTGTTACAGATAAGTAGTAAAGTCTTGCCAATAATATAAAAACCTCTTATGTTGGCGTGCATAATTGCACCACTGCAATTGGCCAGCGACCAAGTGACTGCCTTGCACCCAAAAATTCTGATTGGTCATTTGGCAAAGGAAGGGGAATGCTGGAGAGTATTGATGAAGCAGAACGCACTCTGAACCTGCGAATAGCAGTTGTCCGGTGAACGGGACGAAAATTCTGCCCACGTTAAAAAGTACTTGTTATTTCATTTGGACCGAAAATCACCCAACACGATGTCTACCAAAACAGGATCTGCCATCAGCAAAGTATGTCACTTTCAATGGGCAAAAATATCATATTACAAATAATTATTTGGCATTTCCCTTAACATTTCACAATTTTATACCTTATCATTTAAATTAATTTATTATTTGGCAAATTTCTCATAGTAATTTTGTAAATTTAACAATAATTTTAAATTATTCATTTATTATTTTTTTAAACTATTTAGATATTACATTTTCATTAGCAAAATTTTTTACCTTAATATAACTTTTAATTTAAGATATTTAATAATTCCAACATTTTGAAAATTGTTTTCTTTATTTGTTTTATTCTAAATCGAAAGTAATTAGTTTCTTATAATAAATGGGAAAAAAATTTGATCAAATTATTGAGTGCAAAATATATTTGCAGTTAATAAGTGAGATAAATCGAAGGAAAAGTGAAAGAAGGGTAAGATCTACTTTGCATCTTTGGTGCTGATTCAAGCACATTTTTTGTTGTTGATGAGGCATGATTTATTATTTATTGTGGAAATTTCCCAAATTTTGATCGCTACCTTTTTTCTCCTTCTACACGTTCAATCGCTACCCAATTTATTTCGATAGGTAGGTAGGTGGGTAAATTATTAATTTTCTCCTTTCATTGAGGTTTTAATGTTAATCAAAATAAATCTGCTTTTTATTAATTAAAAGTGCAACAAAAGCACATGCTATATTAAGTTTTTACACAGGCCAAAACTTGTATTATTCTACGGATCATCGATTGTCGTTTTCTTCCCTACAATAATATTGGCTGATCACTTCTAAAATTAAATTCTTGCTGACATTCAACTAGTCATTGATTAACATAATGGGAAAAGAGAAAACCAGTTCACAATCAGTGGATTTTCGAGAACCTAGAGCGAGAAATATAAATTTGGATCCACCGCCGTATATTCAAAGTCGGGGGCGTAAGTATAAGCCAAAAGAACGGGACGTTTCAGATTCACCGCCAATTGAAAGAACACAGTCCTGGGAGTGGAAAGAAGTTTCAAAAGAAAAATTCCATCTGGAGGATATTTCAGAATACATTACCCTGTCAAATTCCTATTTTGGTAGAAGAAAACCGCAAAGAAGTCAAAAATCAGTCACCTCGAAACAGCCCTCAGTTAGCCACTTAAAACCATTTTATCCAGCCGGAGTTCAAAGGTCACCTTCATCTGATGAACATGCTACCAGAGTTGCATTTGCAAGGTGGATTTATCAAGTTCCTACAGCAGCAAGAGTTCGAGCTCTGTCTGTACCCAACAGATATCTGCCAAACTCGAAAATGAATAGGTTTTTAGAGAAGTCTCCTAGACACAGATCATTTGACTTTGTAAGATCCATATATTTACTTTCCTGCTTGTTTTCATTCCATAACTTTATGTTTTGGCAATATCTTCAGGTGATTAAAGTTCAAATTCTATAAAGTACTTCACTTTGGTAATTATTTTCCTCACACCTTATTGGGCTTCCATTTTAGGTTCAGTACCATCAAAATCGATCATTTAATATCTTTGATGGATAGGTGAACATATGTTCAGATTCGTTGTATATTTGTTTACATTTAGTAAAGTGTCGAAATGGTTTTGAATATTTAGGTATTATTTACGTAGACGCGGCAGAGAGACACATTTTACCGATATCACCATTCTCTCGTACCCACTGGCACTTTTCTATCATCTGTCTGCAAGCATTAAATTTTACTTCGTCAAGCATGATATCTGTGCGACTTGTAGTGATTTTCTTTGTCGTAAATGTGTTGGTTATTGAAAATAGATAGTTCCTTTGTAGATCATTCCTCGTCCCAGGATTTCCTCTTTGAATCAAGTAGTCTTTAGTGTTGTGGAAAAAAATGTGCTGAAAAAGCGTCCATTTGGATAATATTTTCCTAATTTCTTTTGTAGTCTAACCGAAGATATGACTTGATTTGTCTTCTAAACGATGTAAATTTTGATGCTGTTCGCCTGATTTCAAAAAAATAAAAACTTTTATAATATTGATATTTTATAAATTCATTCACTAATTCGCCATATTTTCTCTTGCTTTCAGAAACCCACAGGTATGCCGTCATCGATCAATTATTAGATTTGACCTTGTCAACATTGCATGAGAGGTCAATTTTGACAGTTTTGCAACTTTTTGTTTGTTTACTTTATTATAAAATACATTTATTTTGTTTGCATGATATGCATGAATATCAATGTCTTAGGATCAGCTCGACAAGAGGAGAAACAGAAATCGGATACTTCGGTGGTTGTCTTAAAGCCTGCTTGGGATACACCCTCCGCCATTTGTCATTGTGTAAGTTTAATAACAATTTTATAGTCTTTACTCTCATATTTTCTATGTGACACATTCTGCATTTGCGTGTTCGATAGAAGAAAGATAAAATTTCTGCACCTCCCAGACAATTTACATTATATTGTTGAACTACAGTGTGTTCAGCTATGATTACAAAGGTTTTCGATGGCCCCACGTATCGACTTAACCTTCATCTTCATGCCTTCCTGGTTTTTGAAAGGTAAAAATGAACCAAAATGAAATAACCAGTAGGTAAACTTGTATAGCCCTAAGTAAAGTCATTAAAATGACTCCTTTGATACCCTAACTTTATCCTCAATGTCTCTTTCATTTCCTTTATCAAATTCCTTATTAGACCTTACTGTTACCCGAGGTTCTTTGCTCCCTAACTATGAAAATTTGTTAATTTTATTTTCTTGCCGTGGGTTGTAATAATAATAAAATGCGAGATGGGGAATTTTTTGTCTAGATAAAAGCCTTTTAGAGTGGTCAAATGATCAGTCCAATCAGGAATAGCCGTCTGATTTATTCGTCATACTGATCTGCTCTCAGTGCAACCACACAATTAATCAAAAGGCATTATTTCGACACCAAAAGATGAAGCTCCAAAAATACAAGAGACATCCTTAAATGTAGAATTAAGAGGAAATTCCTGGAGAAGACAAATACTGGTGTGACCCCAAAAGTACGACTAATTTTGACCATTAACTAATGGGGGATTTCAATCCAAAATTTGATTGGTTGATAGAATTCAAATTAAAATTTGCATGAAATATTTTGAAATGACTCGTTGTTTTAAGTACTCCTCTAATGCTACAATGTGGAGAACGTAATTCTATAAGTCAATTTATCGATCAATAGAAGG
This sequence comes from Hymenolepis diminuta, assembly GCA_900708905.1. Taxonomy (NCBI): domain Eukaryota; kingdom Metazoa; phylum Platyhelminthes; class Cestoda; order Cyclophyllidea; family Hymenolepididae; genus Hymenolepis; species Hymenolepis diminuta. The sequence continues at coordinate 5,182,452 of CAADRB010000005.1, read as the reverse complement.
CTTCAGCATCAGTTCCTTCAAGGAGTCAGCAAACGGTAAAGGAGAGGGGATCATAAAAATTGAGTAATACCAAAGTATTAATAAGGTTACCTGAATATTGCACAGTTGAGGTAGGGGCAAAATTGTAACCAATAATTTCAAATGTTCTACTTGCATGACAAACAAATTTTTCTCCACTATGCAAAAGTAGTGGTATATGGAGGAGTTGGGTAAAGTAAGGATATCAGAATATCACTAATTTACTTAAATTCTGAATTCATTATATTATCCGCATAATACGTAACATTATCAAGACGTGGTGTTCAAAACTTCGAGACTTAACATCGGGGTTTCCGTTCTGAACACAGTGAACAGAAGAGTGAGCTTAGTCAGTCTTGTGACTAGTCTGACATCCCTGTTCAGACAAGGATCAATTCAGTTAAACACTAGTGAATTCTAATCAAATTATGACCTTCAGATAATTAGCAAATAAAGTAATTAAGACTCCATTTTCTCAAGAAAAAATATTCAATAATAATATTATTTATTTTCTCTCATAAATAAGCATTTATTTCTTGAAAATTATATTAAATTTATTACTGTCCAAGGTAAAATATTTACGATTTTCACTATGCGAAGCGTCTGATCACAAGAAACAATCAAGAATTCTATGAGATTGAAGGCGTTTGGTAGAAAAAGCCAGGACATCAAAATTCATACATAATTTGATTTGAATGTAGGTTGTACTTCCTACTTCTTGGATGTAGTCCACAGCTTCATGTTCCAGGGTTCGGATTTCACGTGTTTCATTATTTTTTGCATGATGTCATGATCTCCGGATGCAGTTTACTTTCTTGGGGCTCCTAAAGTAGCCCTACTATTACGATTAGAACTACTTCACGCCCCTTGTTTCATGAGTGAATTCAAGTTCGCGGTGTCAAGGACTTGTTAGCTTGGCCTAATGATTAATTTAGGTAATTTATTAACAATTTCAGGTGCATTTTTCCACTAATGTATGAGATAAGATAAGATAACCGGAATTAAGGTGACATTTCTCATAGTGGAACTCACTGGACATTACTTAGCAAGCTCAAAATAAATCGGGTCCCTATTCAACTCAGCGTGTTATAATTTTAGGATGGATACGATTGCAGATTTTGTGGCGATTTAATAGAAATGGGAAGGAAACTCGCAAAAGTCGGAGACAAATTGGCTCAAGAAAAAATGCCACCTTCGTGAAAGGTAAGTTCAACTTTACACTTAAGTTCTCCTTGTTAAATATTTCAATTCATTAAAATATTTTCATCTCATTTCAGGTCATCCTAAGACCAACCCTACAACAGATCTAAGCTATGAGCATGACAAAAGATGTGTATTTGCTTGACTTTTGCCTTGACTCATTGTCTTTGTTAAATTAGCATTTGATGCTCTCAATAAATCATAAAGCAAATCTGTTGTAGGAAAAGATCCAAAAACTGGTGAGTTGTGCGGAATGGGTCTGCTAAATGCATGCTAGTTCAAAAAGTGAATCTTCCATCATCCATCCGTCAGATTCAGAGAAACATGCATTTTAAAGGCTTTTATCTAACTTGTGGGAAAGGATTGTTTGCCATCTAATATTCGGTGGGTGCTTTGCTGCCATTGGCGTAACTGGAGGTCGGTGAACGCGACTGGTGATTGTTTTTCCTACTACACTAGCCAATAGGCACTAGAGGCTTGCACGGATAATGGAGACCCACTAGTTTATGAGGGAAAATTTAACCTTGAAATGCCTTTCCGTTTTTGGCAATAGCATCTGACTATAATTAAAATGCGAGCATAAGGAAATTCCTCTCTTTTTGAATCCCCTATTGTTGTCATATGTATCAAGCTATTTTAAGGATTTTCGTCCCTAGTGCAGATCATTCAACCTCTATGCGCTTAAAAATGCGGAGCGTTTTGGAATTTTCTTGGAATTGTTCAATTAAAAATTGAATGGCTTTAAAACAGGCGGACGATTGTGAGTCAAGAAAGTCAAAATGTACGAAACTGCACCTATACCAAAATACGCAATATTTTTCTAATAAAATTTTTACATCTTATTCCGTTTGAGTTAATGGGGTCGTGACAATCCGAAAAATATTGAAATAAGTTAGATTGGTCCAGAGTCGTTTGTAAAAGAAAAATGGTTTTTGAAGGTAATTTAAGTGTATATTTGACAAGTGGCGCAGTACACGTCCGCCAATTTAGAGGTCACGGGTTCAATGCCCATCAGCGCACATGCTGTAGTGTGGGCGATCAACCGCCAGGGTCAAACTTGGTCAACAAGAGAGGTGGTTGAATGTGTTTGTGGCTAGAACAGTTCCAAGATATCTTCTCTCTACCCGTGTTAAGTGTTGTAAATAAATTACAACTTTGGTATCCATAGATGAATATCCAGTGAACGGAATGTCCAACCGCACTGATTAAGTTTAGCTACTAAAACGAGTGTCTTATTTCGGGTTTCTCTCTCAAGATGAGTGCTGAAAAACGCTTAATCAAATGAGCTTAGGGAATTGATCATTATAGTGGATGCGCATAGATTGCTGATGTAAAAATAATATTTTTAGGAAATCAGGTCAGTAAAGTGCATCTGCCATGTTTATCAAACCCATGAATTCCTGTTTGAACGCCATTCTGTTAAAAGATGAATTCTTGATACCTGACCGTTTAACTATCTGAAAGCAATTTGGGTGGGTATATCGTGGCCATTTCTGCACTAGACCAAGACGAATTCGCAAACATTCTGTTACTTTCCATATTTATCTACTAAAAATGAACACAATTCTATCAGTCAGTTGAAGAATGGGAATCGGATAAGCTGATGGATTTAGGTGATCAGTGGAGCTTGTGATCTCTTCTTCAATGGTTTTATATTTTTTCTACGGTTGATCCTCAAAGTCTTTTGTTCTTCGCTAATTAATATCCAACACTTTCGGAGGATAATTAAATATGAGTACTTACACTGTAAGGTGAAAACGCTCACCAAACACAGAAAAAATATTCATCATAGTTTCCTATGACCTATGACCTATTATTTAAATCTACACAACCTACAGAGAAGGACTAACACTTTCCAATAGAATAAGGAAATCATTTAATCAAAGCTTGAATCCTTCTGAATGAGAATGCGAAATCAACTGTAATGACTTGAACACTACCAGATAATTAGGATGTAGCATGCAAATCATATAATGCGCATAAAACCAATGCATTTTCCTTCATTGTGAGTCTAAATCGCCAAAAAAGGATATCTTTTCAGAAAGCAGTGCGACTGAATCTAAAGCTCCTATCAAAGAATCAGAAGCCCTAAAAGCTGCCAAAGAAGTTACAAAAGTCAGCAAGGATGTAGCTGATGCTGCATCGGTTGCAGGCGGTTCTGGAGCTCGAGCATCAGACATTCGAAACAAGTTTGAAAGGGGTGAAAGTTTCCTAGAGGGAGACAAGAACAAGGAGATCAAGAAACGCAAGACAAAGATAAAGTATGCGGGAGTAGGAAGCGTGAAGGAGCAATTCATGAAGGAGGCTGAGAAGGCTGTGAACGGTACTCCAACGGACGGACAACCACGAAAGATGAAGGAAATTACTCCACCCAGGGAAGGCGTTGCGGCAGGCGTTCTGGAATCTCAACCTGCAGCTAGGCCAGAGGGTGTTGTAGGTGCAACTGTAGGTGAACAAACCGTTACAGATTATATTGGAATTGGAAAGAAAACAAAGGATGTTCGAGAGAGATTCAAAAGGCTTGAGAAGACAGGAAGCATGGTAGGATAGTGTTTCGATGTTTCATTCATATTTATTTTAATATCGATGACATGCAAGGATACTTTATTAAATGGGTATAAGGACAATCATTTATAAATCAGAAGTTTGTCCGCTTTTTCACTTGTAAACTGGTACATATGTCAAATTTTTTGAGTCCTCACTTACCTAACATGGGGAAATCCAAAGCTTTTTCTAAGAAGGTCTGGTTCAGACAGCTCAAAGCTGGAGTAATGTAGGTGTTTGTCCAGAAAGAAATCCAAGCGCTGGATGCCAAGAAGAATCTGCCCTGAGTTTACAAGAACGCCAACCACAATTAAATAATTGGTGTGATAGTAAATGAAGTTGTCTTCTTAGATGGAAGAAAGAGTGATTTGCTTACATGGTTTTTTAGAAAGTTATCACCTCACAAGCCAAAATGCAAGATAAGGAACTTGAACGCAAACAGCAGTTTCTAAATTGTGAAGGAGAGACACTGATTTAGGAAAAGCATGTCGAGAAAAGATAAAACGTTCAATGCCCACGTTCTATCCCTGCTTCAGTTTGTTTTTTATTAGAGAAGGTATCCGCCTTGATGCAAGTAAAATGAAGAAGTGATTTACTCACAACTGGGAGAATCTAGAGATGCAGGTGTAAGATATGGTTGGAAAATTCCTATTAGAGTTTAAAAGCAGAGAACGGGTGGTTCCTGTGGGAGATGTGAGAGGAGCATAAACATACACAATTTACAATATTATGACAGTTGTTTACCTTATGTAATCGGTTAATGTGACATTTATGTAAACCATACAGGTGTTTATAGATTTTTTTTATAAACAAGAAGGATTCCAAATTTAATTCTCCCTCTGTACTTAATTAAATTATCTTTTTCGCTTTTGATGGCAATATATTAAAGTAAAATTTTTTAAGTGTTCATGAGAATGCTAAATTATATTTTAAAAGTTTTAAAATATGAAAAGAAGGAGAAACTGGCTTATTAATTTATGGCAGGGGTAAGCGGTCTAGAAGAGAGAACGGAAGGCGGTTCTTGTGGGAGGGGGGAGAATAACAAAGATCAGGACTGAGAGAAGAATGAGAAAGAGGAGAGAGGACAGTAGAGCTGAGAGTCCGTGTGTGAGAGATAATGGAGGCAAAATAACTGAGCCACCTGTAAGAAGAAGGGACTAAAATTCGACAATCTCCATCGAATAGCTTTCACCATTCGGGAAATCAAATGCATTAATTGCACTCCGTTTATTGAAGCATTTAAACTTAAATATGTGTTCCCATTATAAAATTTTAAATTGCCACTCAGTTCGAAAATAACTGTGAGGAACATTTAGCAATCAATCCCCCAACCTCCTACCATCCTTTAAGGTAAGCTAAGTAAACTCGATAAGCAAACGTAGGCGAATTTCAAGGCTATTCAGAGGGGGAAAATGAGTGGACTCATTGGCAGTGAATCAATGAGCCAGAGAGGTATAGCTCATGTTCATTTGAGAATAAGTAAATAGTATGAGAAAAATAAAATAACCCCTTAAATTTGTAAAATATCGGGAACATTCTGCAAGATTCCTCAATTTAATTCTGGGAAAAGGCTGTTCTAATCTGTACCAATTACTGTGGTTTCTGAAACATTTTATTAAGTGAGAAACAAGGAGGACTCAAGAGATAATAGATATTCAAATATACAAAATGCAGAAGCAAAGGACAAAATGTCAGCTAACAAAAAATTGATTTTTGAACTCCTCGATCGTTACGGAAACTGATTATCAGAGATTTTAATTATTGCAGCAATAATAAAAATCTGCATATTTCTCTTAAACGCCTTACAAATAATGAATAATAAATTATTTTTATTAATAATTATAGTGTCTTATGATAAAAATTTTATAAATATCTGCTTTTAAGGCAGTGATTTAAAGATAATTTTTTCTGAAAATTAGAAATGGTGTGACCTAATCCACGCTGCCAAGGTGACCAAGATATTTTTAATTGACTAGAAAACTGAACGAATTACAGGATTACTTATAACTTACTGAAAACCCAAAAAAATATTTTCGAATAAATTAACAACCTAGTCCTTCAAGATCAAGAAAAATTGGGTTGTGGATTGAAAGTTGCGTTCGTAAAAGTAGGCGGCGATATTGAGGATGATAAAACTACTTGAATATGCTGAAGGAAATGAAGGAAATGCTGGCTTATTTAATTAATCAATGTAATAGAATATTTGTTCCAAGAAATTAATTTTGGGAATTAGAATTCATTGTTGTTTTGGTACAGCAATTAATTTGCAATTTTTATATTTCCATGTGAAGTATGTGCAATATTCTGTTTGTATAAATCAACAATTGTAATATCCTCGTTTTGTTTACATAGATTAAAATCAAACCTTTTAATAAGGTGCGTTTGGCCGTCATTTTGCTGTGCATCCCGCATCGGTAAACGATAATAAATATCTGTCTATGTGTTGTATGCCAAATCTGACGATATTTTAGCCTGCAGCACTTAATAACAATATTTTCTATCATTCAAAACAGCCAAGCCTTTACCGGGAATTATGTGTTACAAATCGTCGGCTACATAATCAGTGTAGCTGCTATTGATTTATTTTCTTTTAAGCAGAAATATATATCGGCTCAGGTTGCACGAAAGCTCCGTTCTGTGAAAATTTTGACGCTTTTTGTTTTTGAGTCCTGGTGTATTTAATGCATGCAGACATTGCCAATCGTGCTCTCTGGTTGGTACAAATGCCTAACTGTATATTTTCCACCCTCTTTCTTGATTGGTCAATATGAACCTGTAAACCAATCATAAACCGCCTTTGCACTTATCGTCGAGAAACGTGAATTAGAACTAATGTTTCCGTAAATTTTCTTCTAGTCGCAGGGTGGAATCTACGAAAATGAACCAGACAAGCTTCTAGACATCGCCAGACAGGAAAAAGAAGACGCCCCTCACCTAGTTGTCACAACAAGCGCAGCTGAACGCAAAAATGCCTTCTTGAAGAAAGCTACTGAAGAGAGCAAAATCAAACGATTCGATGCTAAGGTTTGTTTTGGCTCTTAAATCATTTATGCAAGATTCATTATTATGTACATGGCAATGAAAGAAAAGGCATCTGAAAAAGAGGAAATGGGAACGACTCTAATAAACGGAGGGAATAAGAACAATTGGATATTAAAATCCAAGCATCAAGAGGCTTATATTACTTAATTTCTGAAAGTTCCGAGTTGCCAATTTTCTCATATGAAACTCAGTTATAGCAAAAATTCATGATCTTTAAATTTCAAGATTCGACTCCTAGACTCATTGGCAGGATTATATCCACGATTACACTTTAGTAGAAGCAAGGACTTCTTGAGATAGTGCCACAGATGAATTTGATCGGATTTGTACAATAAATACATATTCGAATATTTATTTTCATGTTTCCTTCTGAAAAAGTTTAAAGTAACACCTAATGCATTTTAGGCGACCGGCTGGATTAGACTAGAAGATATCTCACTCATAAACAGACCATAAACAGACCATCTTCATTACGACTTATGGGAAGTAGCAAATGAAGACGCCAAGTGTTGAGTAGGATCACTAGCATATTGAACAACATTAATAAGCAGAAGCTAATGAGAGAATTGGGAAGTGTGCTATCCAGGTTCCCAGTATCTAGTCACTTGATAAATCCCTTCAGACACGGCGATTTGAGCATGATTGGCTGGCTCTTCCCTAATCGTCAAGTGTATCTCGTTTGTCTATCTGAGCAGTTGTGAGTGACACAAGATACTGAAACTTAATCCAGTCAAGACGTGTTCTCTCGGTTTATTGCACGTAGTTTCCATTGTGTTGCAGCCTTCGAGTCGCCCATCTTTCTCTCCAGTGTGCGACACTCGCCACTCCTGACAGTTTGACGCTTTATATAGACAAACTCGGTGGGGGATTAATTCTCAAACATTAATCCTCTGGAAATGACTTTCATCCCCTTTGGCAGTCTCTTAAATTAATGAGGTGGCTGCATTACTGTTCCTCTAGATATGAGCGGTGGACAAGTAAATTAAATTAAAATAAATTAAATTAACTTAAATTAAATTACAGTAACTGAATGTAGACGTCTAATATTACGGCGGTGGTGGTTGATGCATAGCGATAGAAATATCACAGGTGATTTCTACAGAAGGCTGCTTGGTTGATCCATTTTAGAGTTATCGCATTTAAAAGAGGTGAACTGAACACATATGGCTGCGCCTTCTGATTTCAGCCACCCTTAACAACGAGGGCAGACGAGAGGGAGAGAGAGAGTGTGTGTGTATGTGTGTGTGTAGTTGAAATCTATTGAGATCAAGAGGAGAAGTTCAAGAGAAGTGAGAATACTGATGTCGCGTCTATGTATCGAGACAACATAAAGAGATGCATGAATCTCAGGACATCTAAGAGCTCAGCGATGTAATGCACCTTAGCAATATATATTCAGGGTTCATTGAAGTGGATTGAACCTTGAGAATGCATGATAGTCGTAAAGAGAAAATTTAGGTCACATTAAGAGATCTAAGTTTTCAGTGAGTCATAGAATGTCAACGTTTCAGTGGACGAAGAGAAGCTTAATATATTTTTCATCACATATTAGAAGGAGGAAGAGTAATTTCGAAAAAACTGGAAATAATAATAATATAATATTAACAACAAGGCGTCTGTTGTAAAGAGATAGCTGATGGTGGAATATATGGTGAACCACAAAGGAGGAGTGGTAGAATACGTGCTTTTACTCGGAGGAATTTCAGATGGCCTTCAATTGTTTTGAGTTAAATGAATTAAATATATTTATTATTAATATAAATACATTAAATATTTCTAATATTTTTAAAACCCCTACGTGTTTGAAGTGATTTTAATTTTGAAAACTGTGCTACAAAGTTAGTAATGCCTCGTGATTTTTACATCATATTTTCAAGTAGATTACCATATTTTAGGTCGAAGAGATTCAAGGTATTATGAGGAGAAAACCAATAGACTAACGAGAGTTTACGTAACTAATGCAATCTTAGGTTAGTAATAATTTGAACGATTATGCATTGGCCAAATATAATAAATCCTCATTAATTTGGTGAAAGTTATTTATTATTTGTTCTATGAATTTAACCTTCATTTGAACGAATTGGAAAATTTGCTGTCAATCTTGTTAGTACCATAAACGCCGGCAAGGCAGAAAAATTTAATATTTTTTTCACAATGGCAGAGCAATTAAAACTGATTAAATGACAAAGGTGGGGGATCGAAAAGATGTTACGAGTAAAGTCAAGGTATCAAATGTCCTACCACGTCCAGATCTTTTATTCAATTTGGACAATATTTACTTGATGGGTAGTTCACCTATCGAAATCCAAATTTCGTGGTTCGTTCCAGGGCATATTTGGCAAATTCAATCCCCGATATTCAGTGTTAATTAACGAGTTGTCAAATTGGGGCCGCGCCTTGATCTTGTCACTTTACTTCATTCATCTTTTTTCAAAAACCACATTCTCACCACAACCTCGATATTTCAACTTTTCGGCCAGTTTGATAATACAATTTCAGGTATCTACAAAGAGAAGAATGAAATAGCTTTATCTATTACTTCTTTTCTTTTCTGGTGTTCAGGCTGAGCTTCAAGAACTTGCAAGCAAAGAGAAGAACGTTGTATACGAAAGCACTCCAACTGCCCGTTCAGATGATATTGTGGCTGCAGACAACGCCGCCGTAGACGACTACATGAATCTCTCCGGCGCTAAGTCGATTAGAGAAAAATTCATGGATCCCAGTAAACTCCAGCGTGAGGTCAAGAAGACAGTAAGCGAAATTATTAACTACTCAGACCCCAGAAAGAATAAGGGAGAAGATCAGTAGCCCAAATAACGATTTTTCTATTAAATTAATCATTTGCTTTTATAAAATTGATCACCTGGTTTGCCAATAATTGGTCCTGCATATCACAAAAACTCAATAATCCATTGCATAAAAGATTAAGTTTAAGAGCTTCCATAAAGACCACCGAAGATATTTGATCAAGCCTTCTAACACCGTGAAATGATTCTACTGAGAGATTGAAAGCACACCCAACTGGATCAGCGTTCAAGAATCTGATAACCAATTTTTCATATGATGATCAATACTAAACTTGGCAGCCACGAAATTTTTACTTGCACTACCCGATGCGTTAATGAAATATAAAACCTCTAAACTATGAGTGAAAGAACTGAGGTTTATCAGAATTCTTGAGTGATTAATAAAGTGGTTGCTCACTTGAAGTATCTACTACTGAAATGACGTTTTGCTCAATTATTGTCCAAATACTATGGTTTCAACAACTTGACAGGACTCCTGACGGCTTCATTTGTAGTCTGATTTTGAAATTA
>CAADRB010000005.1:5064688-5167255 GCA_900708905.1 Hymenolepis diminuta | reverse complement strand
TTCGAGCGATCCGAAGTAAAGATATACCTGGTGCCTCAAAGCCAATCGCGCGTAAATTTTGCTGATTCTATTGGACTTTTAGGTTCAAATCACCTATTTGAATGTTTAAAGACCAAGAAGAATTCAGCAGACAACCCTCTAAAAACGATATACTTTCATTTGTGGTCGCATTAGGTGGTCTAATTATGAGGAAGATTTAGGAGTTCGAATCTCTCCCTGTTTTAGGAAACTGCTGCGGAAAAAGGTTCCAGAGCGCTCCGATTATGCGTCAGCTGCGGATGTGCCCTTAGTGACAGCATTTGCCATGCTCTCACTGTCACCTGAGAATTATTTCATTTTCAACCGATGTCAATGTTTACAATGCAGATATTTTGAAAGGTGAGGAAAACGTTTCTAAAAATTTCTTCATACAGTGGTATTTCATAAGTGTTTTTTTGTTTGAAATCTTTTGTTTTAATAATTAGTTAATTACTGTTAACATTTAGTCAGTGTAATAAATATATACATTCTGCGTTTCATATATTGTGAACTCAGTCACCGGATCAGTATCTACTCCATTTGTTATTCGGAAAAATTGCCATACCGTATGTAACCCTACGGAAATACACTCCGATTGTGAGCGTCTTATCGATTACTGGTGCTCCAAATCACGGTGTCTAGACATCTATTCCAGTCAATACCCGATCGATATAAGCATATGTAAATCCACCCTCTTGTTCTGTCTCTCTAAGTCATTAGACTGACGAAAATTGACTACAGTTTTTTAATTCATGTTATTTGGTGATCTCTGCCACTATTCCCATTTCTTCACGTTGTCACGGCGACTTCTGATGATTTTATCGATCGCTTTAATGAACATGGAAGATTATGCGGTACCAGATGGCAGTACAGAACAAGTTCTGCCAAAAATGAAACGTTATAAGGGAGCTTTCGCAACCGTAGCATGATCAACACCGCCATAATGCGAAAGAATTTTTAAAATTTGCCGCAAATTGTAAAGGTTTAAGGGAGCACTGACATTAATCAATTTTACATTCCCGTATTTCTTATTGCTTCTATAAGTAGGAATAGGATGTGATGGTACTGATTTCTGACTGTTGGTCCAACATGGCCGCTTTCTTTTCTTTGCCTTAATTTTTGTCTATTCGCTTGTTCGCCCAGTACGCAAATGCTTGCTATTAATCAACACAACGGCCTCTATCATCTCAGTTGTTTCTGTTCTCTGCCTTGACAATTAACTCGGCGTAATCCGCATATGTAAATTCATACAGATTATACAGTTATCGAAATTATTGTCGAACAGCGTTTTAATTAAGGCGTTTTCAATGGGAAATTATTTTAATTAATCATTGATTTTCGCTCCTCTTGAACTTGTGATGGCTCAGCTACTTCACCTGTCCTATAGATACGTTTGTTTCTTATTATTTGGAAAAGTCCTTCCCTTCAATAGGAATAAAGAAGGGGGAAGGATGACCAAAATAATATGAAGTAATCCTTTCATAAGAAGTAAATATTTGCGCCGATTCGAGCATCTCAGAAGACGAGCACAAAATTTGACATCAGTAGCATCGTCATGACTTTCTGCGGATATTTCAACTTCCCCACCAAATAATTTGGGCGAGGTTGTGCTCACTTTAAAATGACTATAATGAAAATTTCTTTTAAAATCTAGAAAATAAATGATGTATTTTCTTTTCCCTCTGTGAAGCTCACAACGCTTGCAAAGCTGATCAAGGGAATCTCGCGTGCGCTCAAACATTCTGGAAAGTGCGCTCGAGTTACTGCTCGAGTAGCAAGCATGTGCGACGTACGTGCAGAGGCCTTCCCAGCCAATCAGCGGCCAATATCCCTGCAGCATAGCATCGATTATATTTAATGAATAAACATGTTGATAATCTAGAGATAACCATGCAACGCCTTCTTTGTTCTTACTACTTTCGACATAGCTCAGCTAATGTTGGGGGCAAATTTGCACTAGAGGACCCTGCTAGAGGCCTATTGTACTTGTCAGCAACTGGTTGGAATTCTAAGAGGATTACTGAGGTTCAGGAAAACGGCATGTTAGTGTAGTCGATGCTACACTGTAGAATTAGTAATCAGAATTTCTCTCTCATTGAAAATTACTTCCTGTTTAGCACAATTAGGTTAAAGAAAGGGTCGGAAGCGTGTTCGTGACCTTGAAGTTAGTGTTTTTAATCTAAAACCACTTGTTGCTTTAGGGATTGGGAGATTCTCGAATACTTATGCAAATTGGACATTTTGAGAGTTTGAAGTAACTGCTACACACTTTGCAAAGGTCAGTGATTATGCATAACAGCAAGTGAAAATCTGAAGTTTTCCGGCCACAAGTGAATAAAAAAATTGGAGAATATTCCAAAGGCCTCTAATTAAGTTATAAGAAACGATAGCTACTTTTTAATTCCTCCTAAAGTGCGCTAACCGATTTATGAGAGTCGTTACCAGAATGTCTCTTGAAAGACGGGATAAAAGAGGAAACTATGGTTTTTTGTATGTCAACTTGAGAAATGAAGGTCCCAGTAGTATTGTTCAATCATATTCGATTAGTTCTGTATATTTATCACTTTTGAGCGAAAAATTCGTGACTGAAAAAGAATGCGCAAAGACAAAATTTTTACAGAAGTTAAGACTCTTTGATATAGTGCCACAGATGAATTTGATCGGATTTGTACAATAAATGCATATTCGATTATTTATTTTCATGTTTCCTTCTGAAAAAGTTTAAAGTAACACCTAATGCATTTTAGGCGACCGGCTGGATTAGACTAGAAGATATCTCACTCATAAACAGACCATAAACAGACCATCTTCATTACGACTTATGGGAAGTAGCAAATGAAGACGCCAAGTGTTGAGTAGGATCACTAGCATATTGAACAACATTAATAAGCAGAAGCTAATGAGAGAATTGGGAAGTGTGCTATCCAGGTTCCCAGTATCTAGTCACTTGATAAATCCCTTCAGACACGGCGATTTGAGCATGATTGGCTGGCTCTTCCCTAATCGTCAAGTGTATCTCGTTTGTCTATCTGAGCAGTTGTGAGTGACACAAGATACTGAAACTTAATCCAGTCAAGACGTGTTCTCTCGGTTTATTGCACGTAGTTTCCATTGTGTTGCAGCCTTCGAGTCGCCCATCTTTCTCTCCAGTGTGCGACACTCGCCACTCCTGACAGTTTGACGCTTTATATAGACAAACTCGGTGGGGGATTAATTCTCAAACATTAATCCTCTGGAAATGACTTTCATCCCCTTTGGCAGTCTCTTAAATTAATGAGGTGGCTGCATTACTGTTCCTCTAGATATGAGCGGTGGACAAGTAAATTAAATTAAAATAAATTAAATTAACTTAAATTAAATTACAGTAACTGAATGTAGACGTCTAATATTACGGCGGTGGTGGTTGATGCATAGCGATAGAAATATCACAGGTGATTTCTACAGAAGGCTGCTTGGTTGATCCATTTTAGAGTTATCGCATTTAAAAGAGGTGAACTGAACACATATGGCTGCGCCTTCTGATTTCAGCCACCCTTAACAACGAGGGCAGACGAGAGGGAGAGAGAGAGTGTGTGTGTATGTGTGTGTGTAGTTGAAATCTATTGAGATCAAGAGGAGAAGTTCAAGAGAAGTGAGAATACTGATGTCGCGTCTATGTATCGAGACAACATAAAGAGATGCATGAATCTCAGGACATCTAAGAGCTCAGCGATGTAATGCACCTTAGCAATATATATTCAGGGTTCATTGAAGTGGATTGAACCTTGAGAATGCATGATAGTCGTAAAGAGAAAATTTAGGTCACATTAATAGATGTAAGCGTTCTAAGTTTTCAGTTGGTCATTTGGGGCGGAATACATTCTAGACTCAACTCTAGATATTTAGGTGCGGTGTACTCATTATTAAATTTAATTAAAATAAATTTAATTCAGGATAAAGGGTGAGCTTTTATTAATCTTAGGAAATATACTCTAGTGCGAGACACGAAATGTACTTTCATGTCTCACTTGAAAAATTTGTGCCTGAGCGACTGTTACATGAAATATCCGTTGTAAAACAGGTTGCTTAGAAAGAGCCACTATTTTGTCTCATTTAAATGTCGTAAAATGTGAGCATAACCATAACATGGTAAAGTAAACAGTCAATGACTAACTCTATTTAGATGTACTATAATTACTATAATGGAAAGTAGTATTTATCCCATTGCCATGGATTGTTACCAAATGAAGTTCTGTGCCAACTCAAATAAACCATAAAAATAATAATCATAAGTAAATTTACTAATAAATCATATAAAGTACAAAAGGATGCGTAACGCTCTAGTTTTAGTGCATTTATACGAGTTGCCATTGCGCATTGTTATGTCCAAGGCTTTAGATGTGATTTATTTTTTCCAAATTTTGTTTTTATGCCTCATTTTGAAGGTCATATACTTTAAAGCAATTCAGGGATGAAAACTCTTTCTTAAATTAATGCTCCCGGTATCGAAGGAATCATTAGTTGACGTCCAGTGGCAAAATATAAAAGATCGTTTTCAGGACCAATTTCCGGCATGCATTTTAAGAGCAGTAATTAATACCAATAAAATATGGCAATGTTTCAAAATAATATAGTTATGAACTACAATTTACCAAATTCAAACATTAGTCCAAATTAATGTCTGCAGGCTTAGTCTTAAATATTAAAAGATCTTATAATTTCTGTACAAATAAAATTTCATTTATTCAGCCCTTAAGTTACTAATAAGTTTATGAAAGTTAACTGATATTTAAGAAAACTACATAACTCAACCTTGAATGGAGTGCATAAGTTCAAAAGTCGATCACACGTTCTGTAGGAGGACTAGGTTTAACCTTTTGTACTTATTTCGTATTTTTACGATTTTGTTGACGAAGATTTTATTTTCTATTAAGAATCGGTCATGCTTGCCATGAATAAGTCTTATAAACAAGGCGAACTTATACTTTCAGAATCTCCATTATCGTACGCCTTACATGGAAAAGCGTCCTCGCAATTCTGTGCAGAATGCTTAAAATCGGGGAAATTACACCCACTTCTCAGGTGTTCTAAATGCAAATACGCATTCTACTGTAGTAAAAATTGTCAAAGGTCTCATTGGACTTTGCATAAAAAGGAGTGTTCATTCATTGCTCGTGGTAATGCTACTCCGGGTGCTACACTGAGAGTTATCTTTCATATCATAACTTCAAAGGTATTTATATTTTTTAATTGGTATAGGCGTTCAGATATATCAAAATGATCCTGAGTTTACCTCTTATATGTCACGTAAATTTGTTTGGTTTTGATTTACGTAAAATTTTTCATAGATGCTGAAGAAATGATGGCTCACTATGATGAGAAAATAAAGATGGAACAATTTTATATGATGTTCCTGGTTTTTTCAAATGATCAAATTCGTATTTCAAAGGAAGATTTCGTTCAGATTTTCTGCAAGTTACAGATTAACTCCTTCGATCTTACTGATGCACAAGGCAATGAAATAGGTGTCGCTCTGTACAAAAAGTACTTCACATTATTTTAAAACCTGTTAAATTATAGATCGGCGAGGTTCGATCACTCTTGCTGTCCAAATGCCATTGTCACTTTCATTGGAAAGGAGATTAAAGTGATTGCAAGTGAGGATATATCTGATTCCTCCAAGGTAGTCTTGTATAATTTTTAATACTTTTGATTGTGTAGGTTCGAATCTCTTATTTGAATTTATTGAGACCAACGAGCATCCGGCAGAAAGAACTCCAAAAACGATACTTCTTCATTTGTGACTGTTTAAGATGCTCTAATAAAGAGGAAGATTTTCGCGTTCGAGTTCCTTCTTGTTGTGGAAAGACGTTGAGACGAAAATCCCCGGAGGATTCAGATCTTTTTTTATCGGAAACGGATTTGCCCTTATCTAAACTCTCGTTGTCATCATCGGAGCAACTTTTTTGTGATCAATGCCGTAATGTCTACAATATGGCAATGTTTGAAGAATTGGAGGAAAGTTGTTATGCAATTTCTTCATATAAAGGTATGTATAGTATCCTTCTGCCAGAATATTTCCAAAGGAATTGCATATTAGTTTGCTTAAATTAAATCGATAGGAATAACTAAGCCAATTAGAAAACTGTCAGATTTTCAATTTCGTGAGCAGTTCCATTTCCTAGTGTTACCTTTCAATTTAAAGCAATTATTGAAAAACACTCATTATGTAATGGATAACGAATAAGGTATCTGGCTAGAGAGGGTTAAATTTCAGTTTCTAGAATTCTGGCGCTCTCTACCTTTTGTGCATCCGTGGCGCAGTAGTCTGTTAGGCCAGATATCATGAGATCGATGCTTATCGGTACATATTCAGAGCTGTGAAGAATAGTGATCAACAATTGTGATGGTTGAGTTTGAGCTTCTCACAAGAGCGGCTCTTGGATATCTTCTCTCTATAAAAGTCTAGTGTTCAGGATACCTTGTCTCGTTTCAGTTCACTCCCTCAATGAGTCTAGAGAAATTTCTTCAATTATTCTTGCCGATTTCTGGAAAAGAAGCGAGAAAATGTATTGATATTTTACGCTGCGATTGGCTTCACACTATTTTCATACGTCTGGTTTTTCTATCTATACAATTCTAATTCACACAATATAGTACGTTTGTCCTAGTAAAAACGTTCTCTCTGGGATCTTTGGGTCGATTGTACGTAGTTCTCCGTAAGTTACAGAAATTGCCTCGTTAGATTCTTTTTTTGGCACAATAACTGGGTATGAAGCCTAAATTTGGTTCTAGTACTTAATTACTGTAGAACTCGATAATTTGACTTCACAATTGGCCGCCTAAAATTTGGAGATATTCCTCTTAATAGTTGGATGTGTCTTGATTAGCTTATTTTTTGTTAGGTGATAGAATCGGAACTCTAAATCTACGCTCGCACCGACCTTCGATTTCCACTCTTTTAACCCTTACATGAAGCTCAAGCAGGATGAAAGTGCATACTCATTACTTCTCTGAAATTGGGTCGATCAGCCCCAACATTTCTCAGTTTATGTAGGAAGTTGAAGTTAACCGTCCCGTCACGTCAACCGGAGTCAAGCGCACGTTATACTAATTGAAAAGCGGACGCACAGCTGTGATATCCTGAATTTGACTAGAGGAAGTTGGGAGATTCCTAATATATTACTCCCAGTTGTAGAACATGTGCCGTCCATTGTGTTTTTTCAGACTCTAAGATATTGACTCTCTTCGTTACCCTTAATCTACCTAAAAATTGAGGTTGACGTTCTGATGGCATATATTCTTAATTATTCTCGTTTGAAAAATCACCTTGGAACAAGATATATTCTGGAACCTCTCCGTTTGAGAATCATATTTTGTGGGACCTGAGTCTTATCGCCTATAGATGCCAAACCTTGGTTCAAGCAATCCATCCACTACTCTGCGTCTGTTATTCCCTATTTCGATGAGTTAGCTGTTTTTGTGTCCTATCTTCGAAAATCAACCTGCGTGCATTCAACAGTCCTCTTGATCGGTGTAGTGATGTAGCTGAAAAACTCATAGAATTTTACTATATTTATCTTGTGGAGAGCATTGTGTAAATCAGAATCTATTGTAAAACGTCTTATAGATGAGGGAAGATAGAATAAAAAGATATAAAGTTTCATGCATGTAAGGAGGTTAGGAAGGTGCACCAAAAACATAAATGGGTAGAGAAGAAAATGAATGCGAAGGGGTAGTAATCATTTTGTCAAAATGGCCATTTCTATCTAAAGCATCGTGGAATCGTAGTTTAGTTTAATCCGGGTCCTAACATATCGTTGGCCCATTGCATCCCCATGCTTACATGTGCTTTCTTATTGGCTGGCGAAGTTTCTAACCTAATCTACTTCCAATTCTTCACTAACAACATGCTTAGTGACTTACAGTCTACATATAATTTTATTTTTTTCAGATGCAGTTGGTTTCTACAAATTGTGTGCTCTTCTGTCAAAAGAAGGCCTTCATAACAAATATTACCGTCTAATCTACGAACATGAAGAGAACTTGTCTCTCTTTTGGATCTGTTGGACAATTGTGATGGGATACAAAATCAGCGCAGAATCTTTTACTGCCACCGACTCTAATTGTAAATTATGCTTTTCGAAGTTTTGTTTCATAGCACCAATCGTGTATTTATTTAACCTTCAATGCCAAATGTTGCTTTTAGATTTGCTTCGTCCAAAGTTCAGCTATCAAAAGAATCTAATTTCATTTGATTTTTCTTGATTCCGGGTTATAAATAATGAATACTTCACGGCTTTACGTTTCAATATCCAAATCCCATAATTCACTCTTGTTGCTCAGTGTTTACTAGACGGTTGATGAATTAAAAGGATTTGATTAAATATACGAACTGAAGTCTCTATGTCAAATCATGATAGTGACAAATTAACAACGGTAGTTAAACCACTAAATAGTCAGCAAGAATTTTTGATAGGTTTAGTTGCTTCAAATTTTAATTTTTCGCCTTTTATTTCTAGACAAGGAACTAGACCTCATAGTGGAAGCCGGTCTAAGGATAAATCGCTGCCTAACTACCTCGCCATCCTATCAAAAGTTACAAGGTCCTCTTCACCGTAGCATTTCGCTTGCTTTTCTGGTGATTTTATCGATCCCTTTAGTAGGTATGCAGGATTGTATTTTGCCCGGCCGCGGCTGTGAAGTTGTTCTACCAAGAATGGAACGCTTCATGGAGGCCTTTGCCACTGTAGCACGATCAGCGTTACCAGTTTGTGAAAAATTTGCTCCTCACTTTCCGGAAGTTGCCGAACAGGTGTTCATCCTTAAACGTTTGGCGATGGATATGAACATAAATATTTGATAATAATCTGTTCTTAATTGTGTTGCTTCTCTGTGGTAATACTGCAATAAAGTACTTTGTTATATCTTAGCCTCAAATTTGCCCGGAACTCAGAAATGGAAATGAAAGACTATATTGATAATTTTTCAAGTCACCAACTGAATAAGGTTCATTTAAAATGACAATTTAGAGCATTAGAACGAATATGTGATTACTCTTTAAATTGATAGAATTGTGAATCCGTCATATAAAATATGGTATGATCTTGGACACTGCTGAAATAATACCAGGTGCTCACTGAGGTATTCTCTGACTGCATCTGTTCAGACCGGTAAGATGAAAAGGAGATCTGCGATTCAAAAAAAAAGCAGTTCCTTAAGAAAGCATATCTTCACATAGATTTGAGTTTGTGGAAATCGGTCTCAACAATTTGAGTAGTGTCGGGATTGCATGTCATGGAGTGAGCAAGGGAAGCCAATAATCGATAATCCAATGCATGAGGGATGTAGCCTGTGAATCTTGAAATATTCTAGTCAGTTTTCTAACAGAATGGAAAGCGGAAGGTAATTGCAGTCACTGAAAATTAAAGCATGTAACAATATTTTGATTAAGATTCATCTTGAGTGAATTTAATAAGTTCCGTTAGTTTCATCGCCTTCCGGCTGCCAGGAAGTTATAGTGAATCGACGAACTTCGGCCAACCTGAAACCTAAATACACTGACAAATAAGCTCGGGATCGCGTATATAGTCATACCCGTGAATCTGTGTGGCCAAGTTGTATTTTCAGAGTAACAAGAGAGAGAGAAAAGGGAAGAATATTCATTGATAGTAATATGTGGTCTGAAAGTGTCCTTTGAAAAGAATATAGAAAGGACATCACTCAACACTCAAGATTGGGTAAATGTTGATAAATAGAGGCTCATTCGTGGACTCCGAACAATGGGGAAAATCGGTGACAAAGCTAATCATTAAGACGTTTCTTGAAATTTGCATTGGTAATTGTCAGACTACTGTTGGATGAACGACATACTTGTTCCTTTTCTCTCCGAACTAATCTTAACATGTCAAGCGCAGAAAAAGTCTTTATAATTGATGTGAAGGGCGAGCAATTATACAAAGCACGTGACTCAGAGTGCTGATAAAATGTTGAAGATAACTGTAGGATTAGAATAATGGGGAGAACTACTTTTAAGTATAAATTCAATTTTTAAGTGCATCTGTATCTGCAAAATATTTGTAAATGCTAATTCAAAACACATATGTTTCACTTTAGTTAAAATCATCCTGAAATCAGGGAATCATAAGAAATGAATTCGACAAATATTTCAGGTTGAATTAAAATTTGTTGTGGACACAATTATTATCTGATTCGATGGAAAGTTGTCAGCTCACCCTTATTGGTCGATCAATTGGAGTGCAGAGGTTTGTGATTGATTATTTCGCTCCCGCCATATGCAAATTTGTACGCCTATTGTTTCCAGTTCTCTTAGTCATAATGTACTCTGAACAAAAAGTGCTATTTGTTATACTGAGTTTTGAACACATTTATCTAGTTTTATTAAAATATTAAGCTAAATTTATGATTTGGAAGACTAAAATGGTTGAGAACTAAATGGTGTTTAACTAAAGGAACCGACATGCAAGTGATTGTCAGAACTAATACTCTGTGAAGTGGCTCCTTGTACTCGCGATATTGTAACTGTTTAGAATGATTTCCTATTGTTATAACGTAGCAAACTTGCTATAACGTAACCAACTAGGAGTTCGGATAGTAATCTAGCAGAGCCAACAATCTAGAAAACTCGGTAATATAGCAACTGAACACAGAAGCTAATAACCCACGGCAGATCAGAAGGCACGTTGTAGTCAACACGCATGTATTAACGAAACTCAAACTCAATCGGTATCGGCTTAAACAAATACGAATAATTATCGAGTGTATTTTATTGGTGGGGAAATAAAGAAAGAAACTACATTTTTATTCATAGAAGAAATATTGGGAGCGGGGGAAAATAATTATCATTTCTTCTAACAAAACTAGAAGTCACAGTAGTAATCTCGAAGAGTAAATTAACGGAGAAAACTCGGTGATACAGCAACGTAACACGGAAGCCAATAGCCCACAGCAGAACACGAGGCGCTTCATGATAAACACACGTGTACCAACAAAACCCAATCTCAACCGATATCGACTTAAAAAAATAGGCTTAATTACAAAATGTCTCATCAGTGGGGAACTAAGAAGAAAATTACATTCTCACTTATAGAAGGAATATTAAAAAGGGGGAAAATGATAAGTATTTCTTTTAGTATCTCCCGTTGTAGGCAATTCATCCGTAGGTCTTCGAGGACAGATCGACCTGGAGGCGAGGAGATTTCATCCTTGTTCGAACTGCAAGCGACGGAACCGTAATCTGGTCCATAATCTAAGATCTAGATTGAAGAACATGAATAAGATTAAATGTATCAAGTAATGAATAAAAGGAAAGATAACGCTTATTCGCAGTGGGTTCCGCCATTCTTCATCGGAGTTGATCATAGTGGCGGACCCACGTGTCCTTACCGACCTCAACATCGTAAATCATGCTCTCATATCGGTTTATGATAATTGCAGTTGTCCACTGGCGACCCGGTCAATAATCACGAGCTCTTCTAATCGTACCTCCTCCTGCCCGGCAGAGTTTTTTTTCGGCAGCATCCATTCATATACCGTTCTCACCCTTTAAGTCATTAGAGCCTCAGCCGGGGAGGGGGGGGGAGTGTGGACTTGATCTGTATTTAGCAAGAAATTCTGCAGTACCTCTTCCACAGTTCCCACCCCTTTCAGTTTTTGTAGGCTTCTCTTTAGCCTATCGACGAATCTTTCCGCCTGTTATTTTGACTGAGGGTGGAGCGGAGGGATTTTGATATGTTGGTCGATTATAGCTCGCATAGCTCATTAAAATTGACTGACACAAATTGTGTCTAGTTATCTGAAACTAGGATCTTTGAAAGGAAGCTGTTATTATCCATTTGGAATACCTGTAAATTAAAATTTACCTTGAAATGAAATTCGAGGCTTTAATATTCAAATTTTGATTAAAAATACCTCTACTAACAGATTCTGAGACAGGCATAGCTTCATTTTTTAGTAACAAGCATAAAGGAGGTGTTTCAAATTTAATTAGGCTCGGGCTTTATTAAATAAAACTTGTTTTAGTTCACCTCATTAAAATACTATGCATAAATACATGCGACCCGGAACGATAAACCGCCGTCAAGACCGTCTCACCATATATGGTCCACCTGTCGGTGCATAGCTGACAATTATCACATGGATTTGTCAATTGTCAAATATGACTGGAATCTAGCGAAGATACGTTGGCAAATGAGCTTAATATTATTAAATTAATTAATTAGGGTAGATTTCCCAGCAAATTCGAAATTGTGAATTACTTGGCTTATTCCTTAAGTGCCATGCCACTTCGTACCACGGTCACATCCATAACATCCAATATCATTATAGCAGTGTAAATGCAAACATACGAATAAAGTAGGTGAATATCCTTTAGTGGCATTCGTTTGCCATCATAGTCAAGGTATCAGAAATAAAGAGATGGAATGATAAAGCATTAAAAATATATCTAGTAATGTTGGTACATCTAAAACCATGAAAATTGTTTAAATGAATATCAGTTATCTGATTGCAATAACGATACTAACCAACTAGAGTTATAAGAATTTTTATTCATTATGTTATTATCACAGATAATGTTATTCATTATTAGGGTATTCAACTCCTTAAATTAAACGCATTATTACTAAAAAATTAGATAGTATAAGCTGATACATTAAAAGAAGTGCCATTTAAAATTTCAATAAATGATAATAGACGTTTAGTCAGAATTTTCCTTTCCTTGGTTATGCATTGAAAACGGAAAGATTCTAAATTTCCAATGTATTGTAAAAATTTATGCAAAATTTATATAATTTATTAAAACGCAGGGCCTAGCTTAAGCCTTAGTCTCAATTTATAAAACTTGCTAAATGTAAATTAATTATTTTAGAATTCCAAGAAACTACCTGCCAAAAGTGTATGGTAAAGTAACTTGAAAATCAACATAAAACAAAAGTGAAATATTTTTTTGAAATCAAACTACAAATAGATAAACTTTAGCAAATGAATAGTTAACTTTAAACAATGCAAACAACTTTAAACACACTTAACGACGCAGCGCCTACTTAAAAATGGATTCTGGTTGGTGTTTTCTCTTTTATAAATCAATTCGTTTTATTTATTAATTATACAATTTAAAAAATCATTAAATGCTTGTATATTAATTGTTTTTAAGTTTGACTGTCATGGCTTATTTTATTGGCATTTGTAACTTATTTGGAGGGCTGTCAGTCAAATATTTATAATATGTACAAATCTATTTGAGAAACTCCGAATATTTTAAGTGGAAAATTTACTTGCGCAAGTTTTATTTAAGCCTTGCGATAGTTTTTAACAAATTATGGATATCTAAATTTATTCCAACGAAATATGAAATTTTTAAAGATATCACTTGATCATTAACGAATTTGGAATAATTAGGTACTCCTGTGATAATTTTTCTTCGGTCACAGAACATGACATTGATATTTATAATTTTACTCATATCGTTATTGAATTTTTTATCGGTTATTTTTTTCGACTCCTGCTTTACTGTGCCCTTTTTGATTTTCAGTGGACAATTCTCCTGCTGAAAGAAAGACCAAAAAGCGCAGAACAAGGCCTATCAGTACCGAAGGTCAACGACGAAAAGCCAAAATGCGTCGTCGTAATGTACGTAGCGAACTTTATTCATTTACCAAATCACTTGTTATCTTTTTAGGCCGAGGGTGATGATTCATCGAGTAGCGCACCCAAGAGGAGAGGCTCTCGAAATGTAAAGGAAAAGACTCTCGAGCAACTTTGCGAAGAATTCAGAATTGAGGATGTTGAGATAACCTACTCAACTGACGATTTCGAAAATTGGACAGTTCAAAAGCTCTTCAATCAATATGTCGAGCCTCTTATCGTGGAGAAGAATCCTAATGCTCCAAAGGACCACATTGTGCAAATCCTTGATGCGAAATGGAAGGAATTCGCCATTATGAATCCATATATTCCCAAGGGGGAAGAAGGTAAGTATTTTTATCCCCCTCTTTTTTCCCCATTTTGCATGTAAATTGTAGTAATCACCTCTTTTATAGAACCTGGGCCCTCAGCTGTAGTCAGAAAAGGTTAGCATGGTTTTTCGCTTTAACTTTTCTTGCTTTGTTTTCTGTTTTGTGTTGCGTGTTCCTAACAATCTCCTTTGATTTTTTTCCTAATCGTTCAGACAAAATTAGTAGTAGGCTTATTTCATCTAATCTATATTCTGTATTTTTGATTCCATTTGCTTTTCTGTGCGTTTTAGGAAGAAGAAGGAGGAGTAATAAGCGGCTATGTATATACTTTTTTGCTCTAGTTTTGCTGTTTTGTGTTTTACTACTAAAATGTGTCAAATCTCGGTGGTATTTAGTTTTATTCGGTTTTTGCACTTTAATAGTCTCCTTATATATTTCTCACTCTACATATGCTAAGGTATAATTCATTGAAATAGCCCCTGCTTGTACTTTATGCCCTTAGTAGCGATAGAGTTTTGTTCAGTCTGGGTCTTTGTGATACTAAGATTTCTGCTTGCCCGTCCGTATGTAAATTATTAAGATCTCGGTACGTGTTATAGCTTGAAATAACGGGCGATTCATTTCCTGAATAGTTTTAATAGTAGTGGTTTTAACATTATTGACATTCGTTAATTTTCTCCACTTTCTTTGTCATTTTTAGGCCACTCGTTTTGAATTAGCGTTCTAGAATTTTCCAAGCTGACATGACCTAATATTTTTGAAGCCATTTAAAGTTCTCAGATTTCAGGTCACTGCAAATACATCGCTTGGATAGCTCAGTTTGCTATAAGGCATAATGGTTTATCTTCTTTAATCTTGCAATTATTACTACATATTTTAAAGCTTTACAACCTTCAATCATAGTAAAACACTAACACATTTGAGTAAGATGGATAGTTCAATTTTAGAAGAAATGAGGACAATGGGAGTGAAAGTCAAGAACTCAGAAACTCCTAATTCTTCTGTGCTACGGTAACTCAGAATGAGGCGAATTCATGCAATTTCGGTGCCATCCTTTTTTATATAGTTCTCACAGCAATCATTTACTGGACCTGTTGGTAGACCACTAACTTGTTCTCTTTTTCATCACGCAGTTCAAAAAAGGAGAAAATGTTTAACAATTTTTTTCCCCTTCGGAATTGAAAGTGCATCTCAAAGGTCCTACAAAGATTAGTTAACATCTGGATGAGGATGGCATTCTGATAAATGACCTCTTAATCAACATTGTCTTTTACAGCTGAAATATCCGAGAATAATTGATATATATTTATGCATGGAGCTCACTAAATAAGGGAACAATACTCTAGCTTTTTATGCCTATAAATTTTAACGTAATTTAGAAGTATTTCTATTTTAAAATTAAATGCTTTTATTTGAGATTCGCTTGCTGTTTCTTAAACTACTCGAGCCTCCCTCCATTAGAGAACCTACTATCTCGGGTTTTGCACGACAGATCTTGGCGGTCTGTGTCGATCTGAATGTGTATTTTTGTAATGATCCATCGGCTTCCATGCTGCTAGTTTCTAGATTTGATATTGTACCTGTTTTGAACATTTGTATGTCTGGAGAAATTTGTATTGCGCTGCTTTTCAATCACTGTAGAATTCACTAACATTCTACAGTGTTGATTGGAAATCAGCTGGTATTTTGAGGTCAGTCCTTTACAAGTACTATCTTTATTTGTTGTGTTTCTCAATAACGGGGTTTTTTCCAAAGGCACTATTAATAATAATTTTTTGCTTATACACGTTCCCCTTTTCGGAAAATTATGTATGAATATGTAGTTCTAAATCTTGGAAGGAATGTTGGTTCTAATCGACGGTAGTTTCTTTTGAATATGTCCTGGCATTTTATTTTTTCATTAGGTTATCCATCAGCTTTCTTTATAATTGAATATAATTCCCAGACTGATTCTATTTCATGATTGAAGATAACAATTTGGTGAATAGTGGTTTAACTATTCTCTTTTAAGACTTTCAAAATCTCCGTTTTATCTTGTTCACTGGGGTCGCTTCCAGTTCCTGATTAAGTCCTTGAAATGCCTTTGCACTTTTTGTGCAGGAAGAGCTTGAACACTTGAGAGCTTTGTCGTAATATTTACACCATTAATGTCTGTTGATTTCTTCCGCTTTCGCGAGTTTTGACATACTTTTGTGTGCTTTAGAATAACCCTTCATGCTCCCTAAATTCTAATTATCATTTTTTTAATTTTTAAAAAGTTGCCCATCAATAAAGAAGAAAAATTAACCTAGAATCGTAAGTTGTATTTCTAGCGTACAATCATCACTTTAGCTGCGTTTATTACTATTGCGATAGTTAAGGGCTTAACCAGATTTAAAACGTCCTAGCGGTGTTCTAATAAAACCGCCTTTAATATAGGTAAATTCAGTAAAACAATGAAATACACCAGTAGCCTGCCTTTTATGTGCTTTTCTGCCACTTCAAGTGACATTTCAATGAGAATAATCAAACGCAATGGCTTGTATAAATTTCTCAATGTATAAGACTAATAACTTCGAAGTCCATTTAGGAAGACTTTTTTTAATATTCATCATGAGTAAACAAGTATCATCATAGAGCCTTTCTGATGAGAGTCGAATTCTGCCATCCTCTGTATTAGTCAGATTTGACCAGTGTGGTTGACCATCCCGCTCAATGGAAAATGCTTCATTTATCCTCATTCCTATGACCTTAGACACCACGGAGAAGCAGCAAATCGCTGTACCAAGGTGAAATCGCCTTTGTATCTCATTATACTTTACCCACAGTGAGTTTTAGAAAACAAAATGAGATTTAGAGGTATAGTGTTTCGAATTGTCACTTTGGTTTCTTAATAATTTTAATAATGTGCTGGCCAAAACAATGAGTGCTTTATTGTTTATTTGCTGCAGATGGTGGTAAAAGGCTTATGCAATTTGTTCTACTAGGAAGTCCTCTAATCAACCAGACTTGAAATACTGGTAAAGGCCCAGGTTGGGAGATGAATTCAAATTTTAAATACTGATATACCAAAGGATATAAATTGATCATTTTTTTAATATCTCTTCAACTTATTAATGATAATCAAAACTCCTTGCACTCAGAAGACAGGTGTTTACTTGTTGATAAGCTTTTACTATGTATTATGTAGTAATCGGACAGATAAATGCATAACTTAAAGTTCCTACATTTACCTTACGGGTAAGGGAGTAACTGGGCCATGGAGACTGGTAATTTTCATTTATACAACACTCAGCTCAAGTGAAATTTCGTTGGAGGTTTGTGTTCGTTTCGGATGCTTAATGTTGTTATTTATCAGCTTCCTTCGAAAATCAGTGTACTTTTACTCAAGAAGATTGGTTATTACCGGACGGGTGTCACAGCAGTTAACTTCCTCGTCTGTGAAGGCGATGGTAACAATCTCGCTGCACACTCTATGATCGGAATGGCCAATCACATTAATTTAATATGGCAAATAAAGAGGATCACAGAAATCGAATTTTCTCACCTAGAAGGCCCTATGACGCTACCTCTTCTCTCTACGTCAAGGATAGCCTTCGAATTAGTAATAATCCAGAAAGAGTATTTGAATTCGTTGAAGTTAGGTTCGTTCGTGGGGCAATAATCTTGACTATATGATTTTATAGTTTTCATCATAAAACTCTACGTAGTTTTTACACCGATTTATTGCTATCATTTACCACTGAAGGAAACACCTAAATATTTTGTATGGCCTCATAATCGGGTTTTTCTGACACTACTTTCTGTTTGAATGCATTGGAGACACCCTCCCTTTAATTTTATTACCTTAAGGTTAGTTCCAAATCTTTATTTTTTTCCTTCAATATTTTAGCGACTCATCCTAATATTTTAGATTACTTAAATCATTATCATGGAATTTTAGTCCTTTCAGAGAATGTCAAAAGTCAATCCGCAAACTTCTTTTTAATATCCAAACCTAATTTTTACCATCTATATAAAGTCAGCAGAGCCATTTGATCTGTACTTCTATTGTGCTTTTTCTAATTTTCGAACTTGGGTAACAATAACAATTTCCCTAATTTTAATTATTTATAAAGTAATTAAATAAAAATACACAATTTTTCATCTTAGGACTACAAAAATACTAAAGGAAATATAACGATTTAAAGTGGGGCAATGAATTAATGTTTCCGATTTTGACTAATAAGGATAAAGTGTCCTTCCTTATATTTTAAGCGTTCCTTCGAATTGGTAAAGTTTCTTAAATTTAAGTCATTGAGTCTCTGTTCTTCTGCCTCTTGTGTTAATGTGCTGGTCGTTAAAAATGCGTGGAACAGACCTTGAAAACACGGTCATCTTTTCTTTGTTAACTCATCAAGACACATTTTAACTTGGAATACATTGCAGATAGCTAGTGGCTCTGCGATGAGGGTTTGGACATCCCAAGACGGATGGTTAGAACTTCAGTCAACGTTATTCGTGTACCGTGGCAAGGAATTGATAAATCTCATTAATTCTATATCAGAAGTTGTTTGCACTGATTTAATTAAAACAAGTAGGGCATGGAATTTGCTGTGGATTGTCGTTATTTTTAATTCTGATTGGTCAATACAAATGATTATTCGAGCAGTTTGGTTATTGAGATTATGCGTATATCAGTCAACTTATAGAAAGTCTGGAAAAGACTATTAGGATATGTCAGTTTTAAAATATATCCTACACTTAATTTTTTGTGATCTTGAAATGTGTAAAGCCATTTAACCCGCTTGAAAGCTATCACTATATATTTTGTTATTTCATCTCTAACATTTTAGTCACTGTTCTTCAGATTTTACTATTTATAATTTGCTATGTGCTTCCAGATTTTATAATTAAAACAACTGTTGATATCTAAAACTTCTCTTCCTGTACTCCTAGACTTGCCAGACGATGAAGAGGGGGCTGGGGACGATGTGGAACTAATGGAAGTGGATGATACCCCTCCACAACCACCACCACAACCTTCCACGAGTCGCCGAGCTTCTTCGCGTCAACAACGTGCCGCCGCAGCTGCAGCCGCCAGTGCCGTTGCAGCCACCGTCTCAATGAGTACTCCCATTCCTGGGGAGGAGGAAGAGGAAGAGGAGGGAGGGGATGTCAGTCCCGGCTCAGCCGCCTCGTCTTCTGGTGCTGCGGCGGGTACTCCTGCTTCCTCATCTCAACAAGCTACTCCCGCGCCTCTAAGGATTAAGATTTCCAGCGGGAAGAAGAAAAAGAAGAGAGCGAGTGGCCGTGGTAGTCGAAGAGACGTAAGTTGTGGCGGTCCTCTTTCTTCGTTGAAAATAACCCGAATAATTCTCACACCTTAATTTTCTGTGGAGGATAGTAGGGTTGGTTGGTTAAACACCGGGATTTTATCTTTTTACATCTTTGGGAAAAATGAGGGGATTCATTCCTTTTCTCTCTGTTATTTCATTTCAATTTTTGTTCTGCCTTTTATCATTATTGCATTCGGAAATAAATTCAGGATCATTTGAACGGATGTGTTTACTTTCATTCATCTTGTTGATTAAGAATACTCTTAAACGTGGTTGGCAATTTCAGCATCTGGTTATACACCAGCGAATGCCGATCTCAATGTCCTATCCCTCCCCCCTCCCCCCATAGGAAGGTAAAAAATTTTAGGGCCATCGGGATGTGCGAGATTCCTTCTAGTAATTGATAAATGCAGTATCCGATTTCTTAGTATCAAAGCATATGATGAACTCTCTTTGACACTTCAGAATGACCCCCTCTGCATTCTCAAAATTTCTTTGTTCGCATCTTCTCTGAAAATACGTCGCCCACGAAGCTATTGATGCCTTTATGTCCCTATAACTCAATCCTCTATCTGTCATATCTAGACAAGCTTATCGATTCCCCTTTTTTTATAGCTATCCCTCGTTTCATTTAAAAGTACACTGTGCTCATACCTCACGCGCGTACTTGCCCAAGTGACTCATAAATTGTGTTTGTATTGCCACAGATACACACGGGCAAACGCATGGTTGTTATACACTTGCTCCTGCGCTCCCCTCCCATCGTCTTTGTTCCTTATCTTTCTCTTACCCGCTTGAGTCCCCATTGTGGTTTTTGTTCTAGAATTGATGTTAAGTTGTCAGCCTTTAGTTGTTACCCTAACTCCAACAAAACTCCGCGACCTGAGTATGATCGACTTCTCCCCCTCGTCATGTCTATTTCGTCTTCTCTGTCTGAATAATCATAATTGTCATCAGCATACTAATATTTGATGTTGATAAGACGGATTTTCTATTAGGTCTTCTGGAGTTTTCGTACTTTATTCTCGATTCGTTAGAGCAAGGTTGCAATAAATCCCGTCATAGAAACTACCTTTATAATATGGCAAAGTTTTCCCCTTAAAATATCAACGATCTAAAAGACTAACAGGATACAACAGCCTTTTCAAATCAAAAGATCAAGGTTTGTATTTGACAACCGCAAAGAAATGAAAGGGAGAGAGGAATCACTAGGAGGGGAAATTAAGCAATATAAATACAGAAATTGGTCTTCAGCGCAAAATTAATGGTTGTGATAACGAGGTGCTCCAAGTCCTCACTGTTTTGCGTTCCGTGTTCGTTGGGTGAACAACCAATAATAAAATCATTGTCTAACAATTAGGGCAGCACGGACATGAATCAAAATTTGTTTTCGATAGAATGCCACAAGTTCTTTAATTGCTCTTAAAGTTTCACCTATCATTTTTACTGAGTGTCTTCCAGATATTTCCCATTTATTTAGACAGTCAGTATGGATTGTCTGTTTGAAGCTATAGTAAGAAAAGCAGGTACGGAAACAGGGGAAATAGGTTTTTTGCGCCAGCGAAGCAGTGGTAAATGTGCACTTCTGCCAAGTTAGAGGTCACGGGTTCAATGTCCATCAGTGTATATGCAGTGCCGTGAGTGATCAACTATCATGGTTAATTTTTGTCAACAAGAGAAGTGGCAGAATGTGTTTATTGCATGAGCAGCTTCAGGATACCTTTCCTCCACTCAAGTCAGGTGTTATGAACACTTCTCCTGGTAGGCTTGTGAAGCTAAGCTAAAGCTACAAAACCAATCTCTATTATTTCCAATATATTTTAGGGTTCAAGAGCAGGCGGTGGCGATACAAGCGACGAAGAGTTCGAGCGCCAGTTGCAAGAAGCAGAAGCCCTCCAAGAGGAGGAGCAGAAGAGACGTCGGCAGCAGCGCATGAATTCGCGGCGAGCTGCTACAAAAGCAGGTGCTTCAGGTGGAGAATCATCCTCCATACATATCTCCGCCTCTGCTCCCAACCTTGTCCACGGAGGAGGAATCAAACGCAGTGTCATCGCGCGGGTACCTCTCATGGGTGGAAATCGACAGGTCGAAGATGGTTATGAAACTGACCATCAAGACTTTTGTGATGTCTGTCAACAGGTAAGCGACTTCATTTCTTATTTCCCCTTTATAGCAATTGTTCGTTGGGGATGAAATAATTTTTAAGATCACGCATCCGGAGGAGAATTTGGTCTATGCAGTTTGTGATCTTAGCTATTATCCGACTCAAATTAGGGAATATGTGTTTATTTCGGTCTTTTTTCGAAGTGTCCAGAAATGGAGCATTTGAAGTTCTAAAAGGTCGTCCCAGTATAGTGATCCGAAACGGCGCTAATCCCAGTTAAGGCTATTTCTATAATCCGCCTAAGATATCCCCTTTAAAAACTAGTAATCTCAAAGGCCAGCAGACTGTAACGGCTTTTCCAAAATCAGAAAAAGGGTTGAATGTGGTGTATTGGACGATCGCAGAGGAATGAGAGGGAGAGAGGGAATTGTAGGAAGGAGAGCTGAGTTATACGCCTAAATTCCATGCGTAAAAGTGATATTGCGTGTAAAAGCTAGATGAGGTACACCTAAAGGAGTTGTCTAATTTTGCCTCCTTTATGAGTTATCATTTGATGTACCACAGATCTTTCGTGTAATGCAGCAGCATTGCTTTCTTTTCCGTGAACGTTTGCATCCAATAATCAGTACTGTATTTCTAGATCGAATCCACAGCTTGAGAATTGGAATTGCTGTGCAAAGGTCCGCTAAGTTACTTCTCTACATGTAATAGATCTGTGATATCGTTCTCTTAAGATCTATCTTTTTGCAGCCTTATCTCTATTGTCATTTTGTGAATCAACTCTATTAATAGAAAAACTGAAGATGTACAAAATCTGTAGCTGCATGTTTTTGTCCCTTTTTAGGGTGGAGAAATCGTTCTCTGTGACACCTGTCCCCGCGCCTTCCACTTGGTCTGTCTTGATCCAGAATTAGATGAGCCTCCGAAAGGTGATTGGTCGTGCCCACAATGCGTGAAACAGGGTATCACCGCAGCCGCCCATCGTACCATAGGTGGTGACGCTGACGACCTAGCTTCCACAGCCAGTGAGGGTCCTGTCCACGTCACTCGCAAGCCCGACATAGAAGGTGAGGAATTTGAACGTGATGAGCACCAGGAATTTTGCACTGTGTGTCGAGATGGCGGTGAGCTCATCTGCTGTGAGAGATGTCCTGCCTCCTATCATATTCAATGCCTGGATCCTCCGCTCCCTAAAATTCCTGAGGATCCCTGGCTTTGTCCACGATGTGGTTGCAAGAAGCCGAAAGGCAAAGTGGCAAAAATTCTCTTTTGGCGATGGAAGGATCCCACCGTAAAACCTCCTGAGCAGGAAGAGGCTATTGTTATTTCGGAAGAGGGGGATAAAGTTGAGGAACGGGAGGGAGGGGAGAAATCTACTGTAGTAGTTCATTCGCAGCCAGCAGCCGCATCTCAAAGACAGGCTAAACGGACGCGAGAGTACTTTGTGAAATTTGCGGAGATGTCTTATTGGGCCTGCGAGTGGACTACGGAACTGCAGATGGATGTCTATCATAATCTGATGCTCAGGCTGTACTTCAAGAAGTTTGATATGGATGAACCACCGCAGCCGGAAGACGGTACCTCCTACAGGTGAGCAAGTATTATTAAATCCTGTATATCATGCATACGATTTGAACAAGAGATGTGTATGGTTTTCAATATTGAATTTACTAAGGAAAGGATGGGATTATGAAATTTTGGGATCTTGATTTTGAAACCAACGAATTCTGCCTAGCACGAGATGTATTTGACGCCGCTCTGATCATAAGGCCTTCAAGGGCTGAGCATTTGGAGGTATTCCGTGACGCTTTCATAAATACTATCTTATAGTTTCTAAGAGAGCTTTTAAATAGGGTCAGCATATCTAGGGTGGGACTCTTTAAATTTGGTCAAATTGTATATGCATGCCTATACGCGGGGAGTGATACTAAAGTACCACACGCGAGTGGACTTATCGATCGGTAAGATCGTGCACGTCACATACACGCAGTACCATATCCGCACTCGCGTTATTATAGTGTTTCTCATTTGCTGCTTTTCATTGCACTGGCAACATTTGCACATTTTGAAGGTGTAGGGGGGTATGGTGAGTCATCATTACTTTCTTTGCCTCAGAGGAGGGGGAAAGGAAATGTCTTGATGGTCCCATTTATTGAAACAAACCGAGACTCACTTTGAGGACCCTGAAAGGTATCAAAATTCGCTTGTGAAATGTTCCAAATCTCTGAAAGAGTTGTACATTTTTAAAATAAGGGTAGGCTTTGGGATATGAAGCACAGGTGAATGATAGGAGCGATGTTGACTAATGAAACGGAAGTTTTAGGTTTAAATTGATACTTTTAGATCCTGGGTTATGCTTCCTGAAGCACTACCTAATGACTTTTTAAGTGGTTTTTAACCTGTTAAAGTCCATTTTAGAATATTTCTGGAAAGACACAAGACTTTGGAGAGAGAGATAGAGATTTGACCTGTTAATTTCTTTTAAATTTTAAGGCTTAAAAGTTGAAATTAAAGTAATTGTGAAGCATTAATTTTAATTATGCTTGTTGCTA
The DNA here is from genome assembly GCA_900708905.1 of Hymenolepis diminuta. Classification (NCBI taxonomy): domain Eukaryota; kingdom Metazoa; phylum Platyhelminthes; class Cestoda; order Cyclophyllidea; family Hymenolepididae; genus Hymenolepis; species Hymenolepis diminuta. Next base: position 5,143,329 of record CAADRB010000005.1, on the reverse strand, counting down.
ATCGCTGTCCTCAACTATATTAATCACAAATTTAGACTACGATTTAACCCTACTCTTCCCATTAGCTCCTTCCATAAAAGTGACGGTTATTAACTCGTTAAAAGAGAATCTGAGATCCTTTATTCGGTTTTAACTCCCTATTCTATAGTTAATATCAATTGTTGATGTGTTTATCCAACTATATACAAATTGTTTGGTTTCAGTTGAACAAAAGCTATCATTGTAAGAGGTGTGAGTTGGTAAGGAGATGTGTATAGTTCTTATTTATTGATGAAAGAGAGGTAAAATTGAAAATTTCGCTCAAGTTGAAAACCTTCTCGGTTTGAGATATCTGAAGACGTTACGCTCTGTTGGAGTCTAGATGAGTGATAATTGCGCGAAGATCTTCGTAAACATCTGGCCTAATTCTTTGGATAGTATACGCAACATGTTTATTTAGTCCACTTAAACAAGGATACAATTTAAACAGCGGGTACGTTGGTTTCGGTGCAATATTTATCAAAATAAGGATAAAGGCAAATTGGGACCGAGATTTCTCAACGCTGGTTGCGGTTAGGACTTCTTTGTCCTTAGAAACTTCATCTCTCGAGATTTCAAGATCATTCGCTTGGAGCCTAGCTTTCAGTGCAAATGAGCGTAAATTGCTGTAAATGTTGCTTTTCAAGGGCGAAAATTTATGTTCATTTGTATTTTATGAATCTCATCCAGTTCATTTTTGTTTTTATGTATTAACCGAGGGGGGAGGGGTCCAAGATTCCTAAATGGCGGGCTGATGATGGTTTTATTATAGCCCACTGGAATTCACTCAAGATGAACTCTAACATGTACACATTGTCGAAATATTTGAAATCTTGCTTCTTTAATAGCACTATTTTATCAAATTGGATGGATATAGTCCATTCCATCATCATCATAACAACAGAGAGAGTGTCTTTCTATGACCAGTATCGCGTTCAGTTACTCGATTAATATATGTGACGTAGTGCATTACGGTGACTCCAATCGTCCGCGTTTTGAGCTAGCGCACCCGCAAACATCTCAGTGTGTTCTAATTACCGAGAGATGAGTCACCTACATCATGGGCGCGTGTATCTTGGATACGTGTGCTGTTCTTACCCCCCGCCGTCTCCTCTCCCCCCCCCCTTCTTTGACCTTCACTGATAGCCAATCACCGGCCACTCATTTTTGTCGATGTCTGCATTTGTAAGTGGAAGTTTGATACTTCAATACCAACTTCCATGGATAACTTTGTTTGCGTGAAGTTGATGGATATATAGAGCTTTCAAGTATAAGGGATTTGTGATTTCATTCTTGATTCGCTTTATCTGATTCAACTCAAATTTGTCTGGAAGTTAACATTAATCGCCAAAATTTTCTGCTGCATTAATTGAATACGTATTGAACAGTATTTCTAGGTGTTCGGTATTTTTGCTATTATGTATTCAGACGCCTTAGGCCTCATTCGTTCCTATCCTTTTTTAAATTGGGTTTATTTCCACCCGTTCCCGTTATAGAGATACTCTTATATATTGTTAAAGCATCCCCATGCCCTTAGCCGAAACTGGCCAATCCCTTTGGCACTAGACCTTATGGTCTGATACAACAGAATGGCTTTTTAGTCATGATTGGAATGATCCACCACGTTGCATGATCATTCGTCCTAGCTCTTATTGATTTCTGGTAAATAGTCCGTTCCTGAGAAGAATTTTTATCACATCATTAAAAGATTTTAAGTTAGTTGTTCTATAATGTCAAATATAGGTATTGAGGTCAAAGATTAGGCCATGACGGGTCATGACTGATTTAGGTGGATCCTCAATTATTAACCTCACTGGCCACTTAATCATTTTATTCTATTTCAGAGGTCGTGCCCGTCAAAAGAATTCAGATGTCCTCAATCTGGAAGAACGCTTCTACAAATGGGGAGTTCGTCCTGAATGGCTTCAACCCCAGCGTATCATTGACAGTCGAACAACTCGAGGGAAGGAGTGGTTCTTGGTGAAATGGCGCGATTTGCCCTACGTAGAATGCACTTGGGAGGATCCAACTAACACAGAAGTTCCCGATTTTGAACACTATGTGGACGAATTCCGTCTAATGCGGGGTCTATTCAAGGGCGAAGCTGTCACTTCCACATCAAGCAAGAAGAAGGGAAAGGAGTCTGCGCAATCTTCATCTTCTTCTGGAATGTCTGCAGCCAAACGTTCCTCCTTCAACGCCAACTTGTTGAAAAAGATTCCACCAGAAAAGCCTACGACAGATTTGAGGAAACAGTTGCCAAAGCAACCGGAATATCTTGATGAAACGGGTCTCATGCTGCATCCCTATCAACTTGAGGGTTTGAATTGGTTGAGATTTTCCTACGGCAATAAGGTGGACACTATTTTGGCTGATGAGATGGGTTTGGGAAAGACTATCCAAACAATTGCCTTCCTTTACTCACTGTACAAAGATGTAAGTTGAATTTTTTCTTCCTTATGTGAAAGAAATGGTTCAAGAGTCGTGTAAAATTAAGTCGATTTTGAATTGGATTTTGGAATTGTAGAATTCTCTACATTCTTTGAGCACTATTTTATTAAGTAAATAAAAGAGTCCCTGAAGAAATATTAAAAGATTAGATCGCTATAGAATAGAACAAAAGAGGTTATATATATATATATCTCAAGCATATTGCTATGGAATTGAGTCTTTCAGTAGGTCAATTGCTCTCCATCATCGCTGTATATGGCAAGGTGTGTAGAATGCTCTAGAATGAAATATAGCAGGTTCATTGATTAATAATTTGACTTATTACTATTTTTAAATTTTTAATCATGAGAAGTATCTAAAAGTAGAAAACAGTCTGATAGCTCCCACAAGTAGTTAAGAGAAAGAGTAGAAGTGTCCACTCTTTACTTGACCTTAGAATCTAGTACCTAGTTTCCTGACTAGAACTTTTTAATTCTGATTTCAGTAGTTGTTATTTGCGTGTTCAAATAGACCGGCAAATTGAAAGGGGCCTTTGATCTTGACTAGCCGAATTTGCTCCTTCGATTGACGTCTGTTATGCGTAGTTAATTGAAGTGGGTGGTTTGTCAATCTCCTCTAGTGAATAACAACCCAAGTATACTAATGAAAATGGGAAAGGTATCCTGGAGTCGGCCTTCTGAGAAACTCCACCCATCATTTCCTCTTCCTTTTGATGCTTACTATTAACTTGTGTGATTGCCCATTCATATCATTGGATTTGCACCAACGGACATCGATCTCATGGGCTCTTGACAGACGAGCACGTTAACCACTGCTCCACAGTAATGAATATAAATATAATTAAAACTCAATACAGGGTAGGACTCAAATAATTTGATTAAATGTGTGAAATTTTAAAAAAAAATTTAATAATCGGGGAAATTGAATGCTTAAAGATTAGTATATTCATGCATGAATTTTATGGAATGGAAGATGTGGAGTAGATTATCAATTATTGAAAAATCGATAATCGTATATGTGCGCACACGACTGCTGTGACGCTAGAAAAACAACATTGTTAAGTCGTAGGTCACCACAATAACCCAGCTTTTTTTGTCTATTTGACAGCTAATCTGAAAGTTTTTTCGGGTTTCAATTGTTATCAAAATCACCCTATGGGTAATATAGTTGATCCATGACTTAGAGATATGTTATACAAACTAAAACTTATCATCTTATCGTGATATCTTTTAGGGTCACAGCCGTGGTCCATTCTTGGTAGCCGCTCCCCTCTCTACAATCATCAATTGGGAACGTGAGTTTCAACTCTGGGCGCCCGATTTCTATGTTGTCGCCTACGTTGGTGACAAAGAGTCTCGAACAGTCATCCGTGAGCACGAATTCACCTTTGAAGAGGGTGGTGTCCGCGGTGGTTCTCGTGCCGTAAGGATGCGATCTGGAGCTCAAGTTCGATTTCATGTTCTCCTAACCTCCTACGAGATGATTTCCATTGATCAGGCCCTCCTCTCCTCTATTGATTGGGAGGTGTTAGTTGTAGATGAGGCTCACAGGCTCAAGAACAATCAGTCAAAGTTTTTCAGAATGCTTACTACTTACAAAATTGCCTACAAGCTCCTGTTGACTGGTACTCCACTTCAGAATAACCTCGAGGAGTTGTTCCATCTTCTTCACTTCATGTCTCCGGCGAAATTCAACGACATGCAGGGATTCTTGGACGAATTTGCGGATATTTCGAAGGAGGATCAAGTGAAAAAGTTGCATGAAATGCTGGGCAAGCATTTGCTGAGAAGACTCAAGGCGGATGTGCTCAAGAATATGCCTTCGAAGGGGGAATTCATTGTGAGAGTGGAATTGAGTCCTCTACAGAAGTGAGTTTTATTAATTGGTACAATGTGAATTCGATATGAGTATTACAATTAGTCAGTCTTCTGTGAATCGGTAAAGTACCGATTAATCCATTAACACCCAACACTCATCGGTGAGAACCCAAATAATGACTTGACTGAACGTACTGATTAGTTTTGGTAAAGAAAGGGTAGGTAAAATGCGAGTTTATTATAAAAGTGGCTCCTTTACCCGAGGTGAATGTTGGAGAATTTCTCTTTTAACGGGGACTTGAACCAATTCTCTCACATAATGTGGGCTGTTCTAACATGGTTCCTAGACCACCCTTCATTGTCACTGCAAGATAACAGTGTACATACATCAAAATTAACCGCTAGTAAAGTGACATCTGATATCACGTTGTTATCTGAATTATCATTGTTGCTATAGTGTCTGAATTTTTTCACGCTGTATTTGTTAATTATAGCACCAAGCAACGAAGTTGTAGATTTAAGCAACTTAGTAAGATTTGGTCTAATGTACTGCGGTCCTAATGTATGTTGGCTTCTATTATCCGTTCCAAAAAATAACATTCTTAGGAATTAAAAGTTTCCGTCTAAACTACTGTTCTATTAGAGTGTTGTGTAACTGTTTGGTCGTTTTTTCTGATTCCTACTTCCTATAATTTGAGGATTGATTTTGGTAGGAGGATAGTTGGAAAATTCCGTCGATTTGGAAAAATTTCATTGAATTCTGGTAATATCTGGGGGCGATGGGCTCTAATGACAGCTGATAACTTTCATATCTGAAAGAACAGTAGCGTTAATCTTTTCGATAGTTTTCAATCGCTTAAGCATATTTTTTTAATCTCTGTGCACCTTGGTTCTTTGAGCGCATTCACAAAGAAAGAACATTGAAATCCTTTTGTTTAAAAAACTACTAGGCATTTTTTGTAAACAAATATCTGCCAGCGAGGTATGCCGTTTCCATTCTATCAAGTTTTCAGTTCACATCGTCTAACGAAGCAATCAGGTTTTCGTTTCTCATAACACACCCATTTTAAATGTTATCCGCTTTGCGATGATCTTTCAGGTCATCCCATTCACTGGTAATTTTTCGTTTTCACTTGATTTTTTCCTATCTAATCTTTTGAGTCTAAAAAATGAGCACGGAGTGAAAATATTTTAGTTTCAATCCTTCGAGTTCAATCTCTAATATCGGTAATAAATTCACGGTCTCTATTTGTGGTGATCTCACTTCTGGGTGATTCCGTCCATCATATGATTGTCCATATTTTGCATGCCGAATTATCTGCTCTCATCACTCAAAATAAGACCCTTTATTAGCGTTTTTATTTGCCGCACGTTGAGTGCATTCCCTATGTCAAGAAATTCAGGAAGTACATAAAGTTCATGTGAATCCCCCTGCCTGTAGTCCCCACCTAATACATACGGTTGGATTTTATCATTATTGCATTCCTCTGTGTAATTCTTTTACTCAATACATTCTCTTTTTTGTGCACGGTGTTAATTCTAGTGCTACTAGTTAAGTGAGGCTTAGCGGTTTAAATCAAAGTACTACTACGTTATTCTTACCTTTTTAGGAAATTCTATAAATTCATTCTCACCAAGAACTTCGATGCCCTGAGTTGTCGGGGCGGTGGCGCCCAACCTTCACTAATCAACGTCATGATGGACCTCAAAAAGTGTTGCAATCACCCTTACCTCTTCTCCGCTGCTTCTGAGGACGCACCACGCTTACCGAATGGTGCCTTCGAGAGCTCAGCCCTGCGCAAGGCCTGTGGAAAACTCGAACTTCTCTCTGCTATGCTCAAAAAGCTCAAAGCAGGTGGTCATCGTGTACTCATTTTCTCTCAAATGACCAAGATGCTTGATTTGCTTGAAGATTTTATGGAAGGAGAAGGCTATAAGTACGAGAGGATTGATGGCAACGTCACGGGGCAGTTGAGACAAGATGCTATCGATAGATTCAATGCTTCTGATTCTACCTCCTTTGTGTTTCTTTTATCGACAAGGGCTGGTGGTTTGGGTATTAATCTTGCCACTGCTGATACAGTTATTATCTACGATTCAGATTGGAATCCGCATAATGATATCCAGGCGTTCTCTCGAGCACATCGTATTGGTCAGGCCAACAAGGTCATGATTTATCGATTTGTCACCAGGGCGACGGTTGAAGAGAGAGTGACACAGGTGGCGAAAAAGAAGATGATGTTGACCCACCTTGTTGTGAGACCTGGGTTGGGTGGAAAAGGAGGAAGTCAGATGTCAAAGAAGGAGCTGGATGATATTCTGAAGTTTGGTACGGAGGATCTTTTCAAGCATGAGGATAATGATGGTAAGGAATAGACTACTTAATGATTAATTAAGTTATCTAGCGATCAAACCTGCCAATTAGTTTATTATTTATTTACCACGATTAGACAAAAAACTTTTCATCAAAGGGAGGGGAAAGGAAATTTCATTAAGAGAAAGTGCTTTCACTTTTAATGGAGAGTATTTATGTAGTTTCAGTAATAGTCAGGAGATCAACTCTATATCGTCTAAGCTCCAGTATCATCAGTTCGACTGCCTTTTCCTTCATACTTATCCCTTTATTCTATCATCTTGCTCTTCGTACCGTAAATCTGGGTAAAATGCTTTCATGTGATTTCGCAGTCATTCTCTTTTCGGATAGTTTTTATAACACCTATCTACTAAACAAAGAAATCTACCAATTGGTAGATTATCCTTCAGTTTGTGGTGATCGATCCACCGGTGTCTTCTCGTCTCACCTTCATTAGCAAAGAATTGATAACCTCGAGAATCCACACATGTAATTTTTCCCTTATGCACGCTTTTCAGTTGAGGATAATATTCAATACTGTGAGGAATAAAATTCTTAGTAGGATTAACCATCCGAATTTCGCCTACTTTCTCGCCGAACGCCTTTTTAGCATCCATCTGAAGTTGCCTTAATTAACCCTTTGTGCAGATTTTGTGGCACCCACTTTCAATAACATTTTTGCTCTGTGAAGATCTATCCGTGGATTTAATCTTCGTATTCGTAATTGTGCGACAACGTTTCTCAGAGGAACTTTTCTGGTTGGTCTTTAACATTCATTTTTTCCCCTGTTGTACAATCCCAATATCATTCTTCGATCAGTATTCTGAACAATCTTTAATCTATTGACAGCCATTAGTCCTTCTTTATGGTTTTATCTACAGTTTTTGTAAGGTAGAAACCTGTCCATTAAATAATTGGTTATAAAATCAGGTGACATACTGAAATAGCTAAACGTAGTACAAGAATTGCAATGCTAATTGTATTTTTCCCCCAATTTCATACAGCCTCGGACGAGCATTGCATCGTGTATGACGATGCCGCATTAGACCGCCTTCTTGATCGAAGTCAACAAGGTATGGAGGAGAAGCAGATGGAAATGAACGATTATCTGTCTTCCTTCAAAGTGGCCCACTACGAAAAGCGGGAGATTCAAGACGGAGACAGTGATGCTGGCGATGAAGATGATCCCAATGTGGAGGTGATCAAACAGGAGCTCGATACAAATGATCCTGCCTACTGGGAAAAGCTCTTGCGTCACCACTTTGAGCAGGCTCAGGAGGACCAGGCAAAGATGCTGGGCAAGGGCAAGCGTCATCGTAAACCCGTCAACTACTGGACCAATCAACAGGAAGAAGAGGATGATTGGAATGACAATGGAAGTGACCATGACAGCAACTTCTCAACTCGAGATGAGGAAGATGATGAATATGATGATAAGATCGGAGCCGATGGCTCACAAATTGGTCGTAGGCTGCGCCGTGAGCGAGAGGGTAAAATGCCTCCCATTCTCTCCCGTGTGAATGGACAAATTGAGGTTCTGGGCTTCAATTTCCGTCAGAGGAAGGCCTTTGTCAACTCAGTTCTTCGTTTCGGCCTTCCCCCACCTCCTGGTGCTAGTAAAACTGGTCTTGGGGCCGCCTGGCATTCAAGGGATTTAAGAGGAAAACCTGAGAAGGTTTTCCGTGCCTATGTTGCCCACTTCCTTCGTCACTTATGTGAACCAGACAGCATGAACCAAGATAATAATCCCAATTACCCTGATGGTACTCCGAGAGATGGTATTCTACATCAACCCATTCTCACGAGAATCGGAATTATGTCGTTGGTGAGAAAGAAGGTGCAGGAATTTGAACAGGTCAATGGCCTCTATAGTATGCCAGAACATGCTCCTCAAGAAAGCGCGACATCTGAGAATGTTCCAGAGCAACAGACACAGCATGTAGAGGGAGCCACCACAGATGCCGCTACTCCAATTTCCCAGCCTCTCAGTGTTACTGTAGGGGGAAGTGGTGTAGTTCATAGTGGTCCGAATGGGAATGGATCGGATGACACTTCAAAGGCGAGTGATAAGACAGAGCCCATGATTATAGGCACTGGAGAAGAGGGTCATTTGACTGCTGTCAAACCTGAAGCAACAGTTATCAACCTGGATGAATCTGATGTAAGTTTTAAACTAATTGTAATGAATGATGGGATGTCTAAATCTCAAAAGGGGGTTTCCGCCTAACTTGAAGTTCTCAAGTTTATGTTTTCCGGAGATTTTCAAATCGTGAACGTTAAAGTTGACTATTTAGTAATTGAAATTACTTTCATTTCACTTAGTTTTAACAGATAGCTCACAAACAAATGGGCCCCTCTAGCATATACTCTATGTCCTAAATTTAAGACTGGATACGAAATCTTGTTTATTTCGGAAACTGGTGTAAATATAATGGTTAACACTTCGAAATACATAACCACCAACGTAGCTAACTCTTCATTTTATTGACTTAAAGCAATCTTCATTATGAAATAAAGACAAGATTAGAACGCGATGGGCTTTATCAAAGAGAACCTGAGAAGACGTGAGGTAGAAGGCAGTTATGTGTGGGATCCAATTAAGATTTACATTCCGCCACGATGGGTTGTTTGAAAATTTAAGTCGTCTCCGGATCAGGTTAGGTTAGATTGGTAGGTTTATTAAGAGAAATAAAATTTTTGGGGGAGGGGGTTGCAGCAATGTTAGGTCAAATCTAACTATCTTATCCAAATGAACAGTTTGGTAACTGTAAAGATGGGGGTGGCGCTACCATTCAAATTCTTCTGCAATCAGATGAAGTTGAATTCGTTGATGAATTGGTGGATTAAGAAGTGCAGTTGAGTGCGGTCTTTCACTCTTGAAACCTGACATTAATTTCAATTGTCTTCAGAGCTATGCGGTCGGATATCTCAAAGATAAAAAGGCGAAAATCACAACTCAAACACTGCGGAAATCTTCGGTTTCAAGATCAAAATCACACAATTTCATTCCCTCCCCCCTCTTTTAATAGATGCCTAATCCGTAAAGCTGTCTGCTAATCAAATATTTGATCAAACAGATTGAATAATTTAAAGATCAAATAGTCGTGGAGAAGAATATAGTTAATGTGTTCAGAATTGCCGATAATGATGCAATTAATTAACATAGTTTTATTTCCAAAAGATTTCTGAAGTATCATTACCCAGCTGGAGAGTTGGCGAGATTTATAATTGTAGTTCTTGTCTTGGTAGATCAAGGTTAGAAGATGATCTTTTACCTCTTACCTGCGAAAGAAGTTGTCGTCCGGTGCTTATAGTTGTGCTTTATAGATTGGATCTACGAGAGTTTATTCGATGACGTGGAAGTTGTCAACTCAAAACCGATCAATATATATCCACTGATTCGGTTTGTTATTGGCTTAGGCAACCTTTGGCTTAGAAATTACCAACGTAGGGGAGGAAGCTTACTAAGGTGTTGTCTTTCCCAGTCTTGTGAACTTCACTGCCGCAAGTTGGAAAACATACGGTGGCAGAATTGTTATTATAGGAGAGAAAAGTCGGTGACCAGTGACTACAGCAGCATACAGATTATAGTGAATGAATCAGATAATGTGAAAAATTCGATAATTTATAGGTCAGAGGATTAGTTAGGTAGAATAAAGTGGTGTTATAAAATTGAGGTAAGTCGATTAGCAAATGTGGATAAACCTCGAAATAAATGCATAATCAACAACACGAGTTGGAATTTGATGACAAATCTGTGAAAATGTTTTCTGTTAAGTACCCCTTTGGGGTTTTAAAACAATTTTGATATTCGTAATTTATAGTTATTCTTATCTATTTTTGCTTCAGAATGTTGAGGAGGGCAAACTGACAATCGATGAATCTCCTGGTACTGTTACAGTGGAACCAATCAACATGGAGGCACCGGCAAGTTCTACAATATCAACTGACTTTCATCAACATCAACTGCTATATTATTCCTCTTATTCTTTCTTTCAGCCCAAAGCTGAACCAATGGAAGTTGATACCACGCAAACCACACTACAACCACCCAGAAGGTTTATGTTCAATATTGCAGATGGTGGTTTCACCGATCTGCACACAATTTGGCTGAACGAAGAGCGCGCTCTAATGGAAAATCGTGGTGGTGTTGAAATTTGGAACAGAAAACACGATTACTGGCTTCTTGCTGGTGTCTGTCAACATGGTTACAGCCGTTGGCAGGATATTCACAATGATCCCCGTTTCGCACTAGTCAACGAACCTTTCAGTATTGACCAGGGCAAGCCTAATTACCTGGAAATGAAGAACCGTTTCCTGGCCCGTAGGTTCAAGCTCCTCGAACAGGCTTTGATTATTGAGGAACAATTACGACGAGCTGCTCATCAGAACATTGTCTGCGATCCAAAAGATGCTGTTCAGAGCCTTAATCGCCGTTTCAATGAGTTAGAATGTCTAGCTTTTGCACAGCAGAAAGTTTTCGCTGAAGCTCTATCCGGAAATCGCTCTCAAATTCAACTTATTCATCGAGGTAAGTGTAGATATCATATTCAGCTACTGAAATAATTTCAGTAGACCTGTCTAACTGTAAGCATTCATTTACCTTTTCTAGCTTTGACTATGATGGAGGATTACCTTGCAGAGATGAAACAAGATGTTACACGTCTCCTAACAATAGTTCCAAGAATGCAACCGGTTTCTGAACGCCTGAATCTCAGTCATGCTGGTTTAATAACTAAATTGACTCAACAACTGACGGCCGCGAAACAGGCCAAATTAGCCCAACAACAAGCTTCTGATGCCACTGCAGCGAATCCAGACACTCCTGCCGAATCTGTAGTAGAAGAAAAGGCTTAGCAGAAGGGTTAATTTTTCCTTGTCCATTTCTCCGCCCCTCTCACCTCCCCAACGTTCTGCCTGTGTGTTTTTGCGATTTTTTTCCATCCCTTCCCTGTCTCTCGTTTTGTCAAATTCTGTTTAAATTTCTTATCACATGTACGTGTGTAATGAATTGAAATTAAGTTCTTTATATCAGTGGCCCTTATTCGGTAGTATATATAAATAATTTAAAAGAGGGAAGATCTGTGTTGACTTAATTGGGTTGCGGGCTGTTCGAAAATCTTTCAACCACTTTCATTTATTGAACTAGTCAGGTACAATTTCTAAATATAGTATTTGATATTATAGGTGAATGAGCTTATAGAGTTACCATATATCAGGGTTGACGGTTTGCCTGGGTTTGCGTTTATTTACTATGTTGGAGAAGTTGTAGTTTAATGGTCGTCGGTCAATTTTTCGTGAAGCAGGGGTTGCTACTCCGTAGATTAGGTATGTTTGCTAGTCCGCTGCTCTTTCCATTTCTACCAATTAGAGTAGGAAGAAGATGGCGAGTATTTCGTATATTTTGGAAATACAAGGAGGAACTGCCTCGTAACTTGTAGGCTGACAATTTCATGAATAAAAGGGGGATGTGAAAGGCTTAATATGTCGTAATTGGATGACAGGGGTACACGAAGGGCGTATTTTCGGTTTTAACAGAAGGCGAAAGCAGTTCAGTTAGTCGAATATGTAGGGATTCATCAGATAAGCGTATGGGTATAGTCGTAAGGACTCTCGGTGATTTAAAACTGAAATTTCAATTTTTGGGAATGTTGACTTAAAATATCTCAGATATTATTGATCATCAGCTGACTACTTTGTAAATGGGGACCATTACTACCCTCTCAAAAAAGTCCTTAATTTCTAACACGCTTAGCTGGCGTTATGGCTTAGTCGTCCACTGAAAAATCTCAAGACTGAATTCTGATTTATATAGAGGGGTAGAATACCGTATTTTATTGACCTGGGATGTGGAGGAGGAGGAGGAGGGGGGAAAGGGTCCATCGGATATTTAACTTTCTCGAAAATGCGGATAGGTTCGTTACGCAATAATAACTTTTAAACAGCTTGGTCAGAGGTCGCGAGATCGATACACTTCCAGGCATGCGCACTGATTAAAACCTCTCAACGTGGAGGGAGTTTCCTATCGAAATGTTTCCAAGATACATCACTTTTATCAAGATTTTATTGTACTTCTAAAAAATCAATTCGAAGAGGCCTATAAATGCATCACGAGAAGTGCGATTTATTCATTAATGTCTGTCTGTCACTGTAACAATGACGATCAAATAGATGACTGGAAATGTTTAAAGGAAAATTGTTCTTTTGTTAGGTATCTCTTGTCCATCTAAAACAGTAATTTGGATATTCTGCCAACATACTCAAATCAAATGATATGGTGGGGGGAGGGTCATTGGTCTGTTCCACCGAAACAGCCAAGGGGGACTCCCAAAGTGTGCTTTATTTTAGCCTTCACACCCAATACCTCTTTGGTGGACGTCGGTTAGACGTGTAACCCAACTCTTCTTACAATTCTTTCCTCTCTTCGTCAATATACCAATTGTCCATTCCGACTTCCGTTCTTCAGATTTGTGGGAGGCTGTCGCATCCTGTTACCCTTTAAGATCATTAGATTTTAATAGAATATCTCAGAGGCATTATAGATGTGGCTTTACTAGGATTAACACTTCTCTAAATCACAAACTGAGCTATGGTTTTGATAATTGCCTGTATTTATAATTTTGTTATCACTTAAATAAGTTAAAAGATTTGTATACCTGCAGATTTACTGGACTATGTTGTATTGTGAGGAGCTGCCAAAAAGCAATCCTCTGAAAAGAAGAGATTTATATTGGGTGTAATCGAATATATCAATTTTCGATGCCTATGAGCTCAACAAGTTTACCTAATGAGGTCATATGACACTGAAAAAACCTCGATTATGTGATGTTGCCGAAATTCCCCTTTGAGCCCAGTATCAAGGCCATATTTGACCACAGCCATATCCAATCAGAGTAAGCATGCTCTCTACCCATTTGTATCCGTTACCATAAATGTTTATATTCACTTCATAATTTATGAATATGCGTTTTATTCAATTAAAGAACTATCACCATTACTATTTACGTTATTGAGTCAGATTACTTGATTTGTTCGTAGGATAAAATAATCTTTTTGGTTTTCTAGAAAGTTTGAAGGTGATTTAAGTTCTGTGTCTCCAGTGAATACGAGACGATGGAATTGTAGAGTGTACAACGTTATCAAGGCTGCCAAATGGATCTAGAACATTGTGAAAGTGCTGTGTGCGTATCGATCATGCGCAGACATACGTGCAGAGACCTACCAGCCAATCAGTGATCAATGTTCTCGCAGCGTATCATTAATTATGCTCACAATTACTAAGCCTTTTTAGGAAAAAACTCTCTCCTCACCAGTCCTTTATTTTCACTATTTGGACGTAGCCTGGCTAATTTTGGGGAAACTTATACTAAAGGACTCTGTTAGAGGCTGGTTGCACCTGTCAGCAGTTTGATGGACTTCTAAGAGGATTACTAAGGTTTAGTCAAGGACTTTTTCGTGTAGTATCTACTGCAGAATATTAGGAATGTGAAATGAAACGAAGATGCATCAATCGCAGCTCGAGGAATCTTTGCTTTCAAAATGATAATTTTCACACTTTCCTTTTTTCTCCCCTTGGTAAAGCTATCATTGAAAGGTTTGGGCCTCCATGTTCAAATCGTATTTCTAAGACAAATCTTTTGAAAAAATATATGGAATAAATAAATTTTTCGTTCGTTTCCCATAATTACGCTTAAGCAACAAGGAAAGAGCATCATTATTCCCTCTACCAAACTTGTTCTCTAATAATGTATACATGAATAATCAAATCAACACATAAATACAGTACTCTGGACCCCAGATTGCAATATCTAAACCGAGATTCTAATATATATTGCTTGAGAACTACTCATATAATTTCGAAAAATATTTTCTAATTTGTAGCTCAGTCAAGCTTTTACAAACTTAAATTGGCATCAGCTTGGTGATCGGTAAACTTAAAAAGTGGCCAGGCAGAACTGTAATATTCAATACGAAACAGTAATATAGCATGAAAAATTGATAAACAGTTTAAGGATAGGCGGATTAGTCAGAAGTGTAAGAGAGCAAAGTCAAATATTTTGGTAAAAAACCGAAATAAATAGATAGGTACCTGATTGCAGGAAGGAGGCAAAGCCACTACGGCCACCTGAATTCAAAAGCGAACAAGATTTTGACGTTCTCATTTTATTGAAGCTCGAGTATAATGGTCTTCATCACTCTGAATTGAGGATTTATCATTTAGGAGTTTGAATTCATGTAGAGAAATCTAGGCCACAGCTAACCAATGCGGTGAATTCTACTGGCCGATTCTATTTCTCTGGTTCCATTGATGGGAAATGTACTGGCTGAGTTAAATTGAAGTCTGTAATCTCAATGTCAAATTTAACATAAGCAGCAGCTTTTATAGTCACTGGCAATCTTATTAAACTCATGATTCAGCGACTCAGCGATTCGGTTAACTTGACCGAATGACAGGATGTGATTTACTGAATTTTTTATATCACTGATGTCCAGGATGCTAAATTACTCAAGAGCAAGCTGATGTATAAGATTTCTTAATAAGGAAAAATCTGTTGGAAAATTGATTTGCGAATTTACTGCGTCTGAAAAATTACGGGCCTCATAACACGTGATTTTCCACATTTCTGTCTGTGAATGAGATCTCGCCATTGCTAAATTGTCAACCCATCACTCTCTGCTCATCTTAACCTGTATAACAGATCGTAATTAAGGTGTATTTCTCTACTTCAATTTACTGGGGTATAAGCAAATTTAACCATGGAATTCTCCTCGGGCACATAACGACACTTTAATGCCGGTCTTGTTAATATACACTCGGCGACTCAATGTTATTATAGACTCTATACTTAAGTATGAACGTGATATTCGGTCAAGCAATATGATTAATCAATAAGTAGCAGTAATACCAATTTACTGATTATGTATAAACAAGACAGAGAATGATTATATGTAATACAGTTGGCTATCAAAATATACGAATGTAAGATCTATCCCAAGTGAGGATAGAGATCACAGATTAGATGCTGAACGCCTAGCGAAAGGCATGCTCAATCAAGTTAAATTAAAACTAAACAAAAGAGGATCAGTGAAATGGGAGTTTCTCATCAGAGCTGACTCAGGATGGATGCTGGAAAGCATTTCCACTCGAAGGGCCTTGGACTTGTGGTATTAAGTGAACACATTTCCGAATGTTACCTTAATATCAATTACAAGTATATACACAAGGGGTTTCCAACCTGGCTCTGATATCTTGTTGGGATAACGGATCGCAGTCCGCAAAAGTGGAGCACAGAGTTGCGAAGGCCAAAGTGTACTGAATAAATCACGATGAGGATTCAAGAGAGTAAGATAGAGATGAGGGAGAGAAGAGTTGAGGGGGGAATGTAAGAGCAGATAACTGGCAAGTGTGCGTCTACGTGTGTTCATGTGACGGAAATACAGTTTATAGAGTCACCTGGGCAAGGACGTGTGAGAGTATGAATGCAGGTGTACTTTTAGGTGAAATGAGGTCGTTATAGAAAAAGAAGGCGAGTCGATAAACTCTGCTAGACATGACAGAGAGGGATTTGAGTCATGGACGTCATTGCGGCTTCGTGATCAAAGTATTTTCATATAGAATGCGAATAAAGAGTAATTTTGGAAACGCGTTGAGTCGTCCTTCAATCTCAACTGTATCGAAAAAGGAGTTATATCCATAGGACGTGCAGATGGTCATAGCGTCCGTATTCTCTGTTCAATTACATACAATTAATTCCTCAATTGGGGCCGTAAAATAAAAAGTGAGTGCCTGTTTAAGACTTGTATTCCAAGTTAAGTGATAAAGTACTGGAACTTAAAAATTAATTAAAGTTAACTATTCCATTTCTGGAAAGAGCTTATTAAGGTTGTAAAAGTCGCTGTGAGACGAGCATCTAATTAAAGTCCAAAATTTGGAGCTTTTTACGTTGTCCTCGAGAAGAGAAAGTAAACTAGTGAAACAATTGACGGCGAATACATTTTCTAATCCCAATCAAAAGGTACCCTTTATTTTGCCCTAAGTGATTTGAATGTCTATTGAGCCTTAAGTGAGAAGAAGAAATAACAATTAGTCTTCATTAAAAATTTGAAATCAACAAAGTCCAGGCACTTTCATATGAATCTGGTACCAAAAAAGACGTTTGGAAAATAGATGGAACTTTGGTTACTACAAAAAGTGGTTACCCTTAGAGAGATAAGTCATATTTTACAGTATTTTGACTTGGAGGTTTTTCAAGATTAATCAATCCACTTTGCCTTTGGCAAAGTTATAACAAGATAGGGTTATATCCAATTTCGACAACTAAAAATTAATGCTATAAAATCCATATACTTGTTTTTAAAGATATAAACATTTCCTGGAATGCTTAGTCATAACAAGAACATTGCGCTGCCGAACACTCGCTAATACGCACGCACATTACCAGGCTGCTGCATGATTATCGATCGACTGATTAGTGCCTTACTGCTGATTGGCCAGTGTCATTACTCCTCTTGCTAGTTATTTAATTCCGAGACTAAAGTAAAGCAAAAATGATACAACGTACGTTTGACCTATTAGGGATGGTAACCGTCCCTTTTCAAATCATTTCAGTGTTGGCTGGATACGTTATTGGCATCTATGCATTAATTACTGTTACATAAGATTTCAGTGGAATAAGAGGCCACTGAACATAAATAATTTTAAAATGTTGAACTCCATGAATTCAGAGAATATCTGATTGAGCCTGAATCGCTATATAAAAAAATCTTTATAGAGGGCTCATTAAGAAAAATAGTGTACACTGCTTTTACATTTTGCTATTTCTGATGGAGTTGAAAGATTTTCCGACACTTTCCAATATTTACCAAATTCTGAATTATTAGCAAAGAGAAGGATTAAATTAAGCAACTCAAAAATCTCAGAATATCAAACCAGCTTTTAAAATATCTAAGCTAAGGATCCTTAACTGCCATTTACAATTAGGCGAAAAAACAAGGGCTATACGAGAATACTCGCCATAATACTACTTATAAGAATAAGTAAACGATTGTTTTTAAATTGCACACCAAGGCGCAGACTAAAAGTCTGCTTTGTTATGAATTTTCTATAATAGATGTCTTCCATATTTGATCATTTTGGTTGATAATAAACATCATGATACATGCCACAATGAAATTTTCACCAATTTTGTGGTGAGATCAAAGGAAACCTGACAAATTTTTCCCCTGTTGTAATGGCAAGAGGGAACTAGAAAAGTGAATAAATACAACTGACTTTTTATAATTGACTGTAAATGAAATATATTTTTAATTTCACAATCTTAATATCTATTTGTACGATTTTTATTTATTTTAATATATAACGAGTAAATATCATTTTTAGAAGTGGACTTGAACTAAATTTTGAAAAGGTTCTTATTTCCTTATTGTACTCCGTAGCATTCACAAACTGTGCACTTCCTAAGTCTCAATACATTCTAGCAATGCAAGATATCAGAATCATTTGAATTCGGTCTTTATTTTTATGAAGTAATGAAGTATTCAAGCATTGAGAGTGCCTATTCATACCTGCTGATATTCTGTGATATGATCTCTTATGCGGGTAACCGAAACTTAGGTTTTGCAGGTAGTTGCGCAAGTTACAAGTAAAAATGAGTCAAATCCAAAATGAGCAAAGGCTACACACGTCCGTAAAGTTGGAAAATTCAAATTGTCCGCCATATACATGCATTAGTTCAAATGAATGGGCATTAAAGAAACGAACATTATTGGGGTGGAAAATGAAGAATATTAAAAAGATGAATTATTTTGGGAGGAAATATAGTTTATGGCTCAGTAATCTTTAAAATGCGGTAAAATTCACTGTCTATGAAGGCCTGTGCATTTGGAAGTTTGAATGCTGTTGTAATTTTAAGAGCATCAAGACGTCATTTTCCTTCGATTATTTTTAAACTGTAATCGATAAAATATATTGGTCATTTAAATAAAATCATAGTTCGTTAAGGTTTGAAATTAAAATGATTATTCAGATTTTGACTTTTTAACAAATTAAATCTCAATGAATAAGACCTTTGTAACAATGTTGATTTGTGTATTTAATCCAGAGTGGTCAATCATGCGTTTGACACAAAGTAATCATTGCTATTGTAATTCTTAAACGCAGTTTACTAATTCTGAACGGTTCATGTTCACATTTTACGTTAATGTTCCGTGTATTTATTTTCCTTCACCAATGACATGATAAATCTGTTAACGAGCAGAAATAATCTATTTCTCAGATCTGCAGACAACAGACTTTGGACCAAAGTTGTATTCTGTCAGTGCAGCAGACGGGATGGGTGTAAGCACGAAAATTATATATTGCCTGCTTCCAGAGCTTCAGTATTCTCATTTCGGAAAATGCGCTTAAATGAACACAAATCGGAAATGAAGAAATAATGGTATTCATATTAAAACGATTATAAAAACAATTAAATCACTTTAAGGAGTGGAAACTACTTCTGCATGATAGACAAGCAACCACGGAATAAACATCGCCATGATATTCAAATTTATTGATTTAAAAGTTGTCGAAACACTGTAACAAAATTTAATAACAAAATCATTAGTTTTGGTGCGAGTTCAGGTACTATCTCAAGATTAAAACTTATATGAACTTTTCTTCGCATTGCCATGGATGTTAAAAAGTTTTAGACACGTCTTACGATAAATCCCTAAATGTCAAAAATCCTAATGAAAACCTAGTTCCAGTCAATCATTTTTATAAATGTACTTTAAATTACACCCTCACATATATTTACAATTCCTTGGTATCGTTAAAAAAAGCAAAATATCTTCATTTTCGGATGGTCATTTTCCAATAGCCCTTCAAACGGCCAACATCGAGATAGACTGCGTCAAAACATTGGAGTGACTGGTTATTCGTTTTCCAAGAAAAATAATAGAGTTTTGCTGAAAAAGGAGGGTAATAGCTGAACTCATACTAATTTAAGAGAGTATATCGAAGTGAACTAGTGAAATACCCATGTTTATGGAACGATGAGTACATATTTACTTTAAATGAAACTCTACAGGTATTTTTAATTCTTAGATGTGTACTGCTAAGTGTTTTACCCATTTTATTGGTCCATGTATATTTTAAAGTAAAAACACTTTTATCCGAATAATCATAGATCAGAAATGATACATATTTCACAAGTCAACAAGTGAAGCATATACATCGAACGACAAAAGGTTAAAATACTAGATGGCATTAACAGTCTCATCTAAACAGCCGTAGTTCGATTAGCTGGCATAATCTAAAATTTACACATTAAATGATAACTAACAGTTTACGTGGATGGAGGTTGCTCTAATGAGAAGTTCAGATTCTACTGTCCCTCTTTTTTACTAGAATTAACCGGTACGGTTGACCAACCTCATCGGGAGATGTGTACTAATTAGAGACGATTTTACGACCGCCGACTTGTCAGACGTGTACGATGACCAGTGCGCTTCAAATTTCAAACTCAACAATGTTTGTTTATAGAATGAAGTTAATGAGAAACATTTTAATAATACTTTTCCTATGTAAATTGTACGACGGTTTGTCTCCAACTTCGAAAGAACCGTCTCTATTGCGCAATCTATCATAAGCACAATTTTCAGCTGAAAATCAACAGCCATGTGAGATGCAATTTTGTGAATAATACTTAAATCACCTTTCATCATAGCCTTTAGTGGATAAATAGGTAACTCTTTTTCTAGAACTCTCACAGTAATGCGTGCTACTTCAAAAATATATGCACAAATCCATTAAACAGTCTTTTTTTAAATGAAGCATGATGCAGTACACCGTGGAGATCAGTGTTTTGTCATATCTATACGCAATCAATTATCTACTTAAAGGTATTAAAGAACAAATACTAAAAGATAAAGGAGTAGTTTTTATTATCAAGGGTAGGCAAAAATTACAATTACTAATCAGGGGGAAGCATCTTAACTAAATGGATTGTAGAAGGGGAAAGAGGTAGATAGAAGCAAGGCAAAGAGTTAGAGCAGTGAATGTGAATCTTTTTTGCAACTTAATATGTGCAGTTCCTTTCTTAATGGATTTATTAGCAAGCTAGACTCTGGGCTAGAAATGCTAATATTGGACAGATATAATAAGAAGCAAGAAATAATAATTGAATCAATAAAATTTTGTTTTGTTTATTCCGAACCAAAGTGAAGAATACAATTTTCCACTGATCTTAATACAGACAAAGCTAATACTACTTAAATTAAAGTATCAGATTACAGTTTTTTTCAGAATGTTCAAACTCAGTTACTTATATATTATCAATATACCCTACCTTATATTAATTTAATAATATTATATTATTTTAATCTTAAATGTGATTTCGGGCAATATTGTGGGGTTCACAAAGCTAACAAGTCTGATTGAATCACGTGCACTAGAACTCATCACGGAAAGTGCGGCCATGTAACCGGTCACGTTAAGAACAAGCGCGGTCGTGTGTGCAGAGACCTCCTCAACCAATCAGCAATCAGGATCCCTGCAGCCTAGCATGATTTTTTATTTAATGACTAAGCTTTTGACTCACAAAAAAACAAGAAGTGGTCAATAAACCCTCTCTACTCAGCATCTTTGTGGTTCTTGCCACTTTGGGCATAGCTTAGCTAATTTGGGAGTGAATTGATAAGAGAGGACGCTGCTGGAGGCTATTCGGACTGCTTAGGATGATTACTTAGGTGTAACATCTGCTACAATATTAGCAAGCACACTAATTGACTGAGTAAACACTATAGTTAAAGTGCTGATATTAAGATTCATCAATTACTAATTTTCCTTTGAAGAAATATTAGGTAAAGAGAATCGAACCATCTGCTATTATTTAAAAATAAAATGTGGTGTCGTTTGAATATGTATCGATTTGTAGTTTAATAGCTATGTGAACCACTTTAAGTACCAGTCAAAAGTCACCTTTTTACTCAAGTGGATAATTAGATAATGGGTTTCTAGAATTCTCACGATAGACATTACTTCACAAAATGCACAAAGTTATAAGGTGTCTTTTTTCAAATGAATCACAATAAAACAAATTGTGAAATATCTGAGACTTCCCATAGATATCTCAAAATAAATTTTGAGTCTGAATAAATGGGCGGAAATGGAAGTTAAAACACACTTTTTGAAGGTATTGAATAAATTTTTAAACATTTAAACAGCTGCATATAAAAAATAAATACGCATGTTAAATAGTTGAAGCAGTTTTTCTTAATGCGGTATCCACGAAGATAATTGCCTAAATAGAGAATGATAAACCTCAATCAAATGTCTTAGGAAAATTAATTTTCATTATTTTTTTAAGAAAATATTGCAAAAAGTATCCATTTCGGTCATTGATCAGCCTTAAATTCAATAAGAAAAGAATTATTATTTTAAAAACAATGCAAATTACTGAAAATTAATCAGTGAAGTTGTAAATAAATAAATTTCCTCTTTTGAATAGTTATTTTAACATGGCTAACATAGAATTTATAAAATGTAATACCTAATGAGATATTTATTTTAAAATACGGAGAATAAAATATTATTAGTGAGATGAGCACAGATTTCACTTCTTCAGGCAAAATTTAAACTTAATACCAAAATATTCGCAGTCAAAATGAGTAGCAGATTGAAAAATGTCGTTAATTATAAATTATTCTGTGAACTTGAAATTGCTATGAGGAGCCACAAATTACACTAGTGTTTGTGGTCGAAAGATAATTAAGGCAATTCTCTAGTTAAATAATTAACTAAGAATAATGGTTATTCGCCTATTTAAATCTATTCAAATATTTTTACTAAAGGCTAGAGAGAAATCGAGGCTCAGAGAGAAGATTAGTATAATAAGATAAAGATTCTTTTTCAAAAAATGAGGCTCCTTTTTCAAACTCTTCAGGAATTTATGGAAGAATTGCACTTTATTTTGGCGAGCCAAAAAGCGTTTGAACGACGTTTGAAACCACTTATCATTTTTTTCCCTCTTCTTATGCGAAATTCTATACGATAACTAGATAACAAGGTACTGTGGCGTGGTGTGGAAAGGACTTCATTCAAACGCTTTTCAATAACTACAAGCCCCCTCATTTCAAGTGACCTTCACACTGGCGAGCCACCGTGATGTCAAGTTAAGCACGTTACGTAACCCTACGTGCAGTACTGTAAAAGAAGGGCCACTAGTTAGGGAGAATGATTACTTTACGCACCTCTTGACAAAGAAGGAAATCACAAAGTGTTGCACCCGTCTAAATATATCCTACAAAAACTAATTCCCTCCAAACTGAAAGTCACTGAATCGTTTTTGAGAATTATCTATAAAAAACTGAGAAACTAGGCAGTTACACCCGCCATGAGCTTGACGAATGATCTGAAAGATATCAAAACCCCAAACTCAATTCTTGGTAGATCAATTTAAAAAAAAACAAATGCAAAGGAGAGTCCTTTTGAAATTCACTCATATGAATAACTTTCTATTTTTTATGTGATAATATTTTAATAAAGTAATGAAGACAACTCGAATATTTGACCATCCACTCTATTTGCATCAGAACCAGAGCCTTATAAACATAAATTGATAATAAGTACGGCTGATGGAACAATATTGAATCTTCATTTAAATTTCGAAAATTAAGATTAAACGGAATGGGGTGCAATACACTGGCACTAAAAGAAAACAGAATTTAAAAATAGCTAAACCAGAGAGCCACCAAAGCCTTGTTAAACTATCGTCAATGGGAGTCAACTCATTTTCCGACCGAGAACAGATTTTATCCAGACTGACGGCCAAGATGTCAGGAGAAGCAAGTGTCTACATACTGATATGAACGATGAGCGACTTAGAGACCGCCTACATGACGTAAATTGCCCTTCCCAAGACAAAACATAAATTCTATGGTCCTGGGCCAAGTTTTTTCAGCGGTCTCCCACTTTAAATAGCCATTCATAATATTTCAATAAATGTAAATCCTCAGACTGATATTTTTAGCTATTATATTAAAATAATCAAAAGTTTATGCCTTTCATAAAACGGAACAGCTGAATCGTAACTGTAAAATTTCAAGTAGTATGATCCACAAACTTCGAAATCATTACTATATCTAGATATATGAATAAAAGAGAGTTAGTCAACAACTAGAAATTTTCTTGCCTACTAAGAGAATGATTAATTTTCTTTCGTCATTTCTATGAGTAATTATTACGAAGCAAATCTGTAAAATTACGTCACGAGAAGTTACTACATTCAAAAGAATAAGTATTCCCTGTAATGGCAATCACAGATCTTGAAGTGTGATTTGTACCCCCGAGCGAAAATAATGCCTCTAGTGTACCTATAATCGCAGGCTGGTCCGACAACAATTTATCCCGCATCTTATTGATAGTACAGTTGAGGGTGTCCTCTTATTTTTACGATAATCGCATCTTTTTAATGAAATAGCATTAAGACTATGTTTGTGGGGGGATTCTTTGATATATCATTATCGGATCTGATGGGTATATATATATA
Source organism: Hymenolepis diminuta (assembly GCA_900708905.1). NCBI lineage: Eukaryota > Metazoa > Platyhelminthes > Cestoda > Cyclophyllidea > Hymenolepididae > Hymenolepis > Hymenolepis diminuta. The sequence goes on along the minus strand of CAADRB010000005.1, from coordinate 5,119,159 downwards.
TATACATAGTATAAAATAAAAATAAAGAAAATTTATTTCGAATGAAAATCCCGTCAATTGAAAACTCTTGACCATGATTAGGTATTCAATTTTTTTATTTTGTATAATATTTATGGTCATTGGGGTTCCTATTGTCCTCTGTACTTCGGTACGTCTATTAAATTACAAAGAAATTCAAGTGGCCTTTCAGGTACACCATAATCCCTTTCAACTCCTTATCGTTAAGTTGGATTCTCCTCTTTGTCTCCTGCCACGGTCTTTGCTAATTCTAAACCTACAAAGCTCCACTTTTATGCCCCGGCTTGCACACACACAGCTTCTCGACTCTTACCTTACCTCCTCTCTAATACCTACGACCAACTCCTTTTTGTCTCCATTTTCCCCTACCACCTTCTATCTACGACACCACAACAACCTTTAGTTTTTGAGGTCACCACTCTTTATCTCTCGGTTACCTTTTATTAAATGAATAACCTTATCTTTCCCTTAATCACTGTAATTCTATATTCGGTCACTTTGGTCTTATCTTCAGTCTTATCCAATGTGAAATAGGGGAAATTGAGCTATCAGAAGAAAAAGACATATTGAGATGGCAAGACCAGCCTCTCAGTCTAATCTACTGGTCAAGGAACTCTGATCATGCCAGTCATGAACCATCACTCGAGAACCTAGGGGTTAGCTGCTGCAGTTTACATTTTTAAAAGTTAAGGTACGACGATTTGGACTGTACTTATTAAATTCAATGCGAATAAACTTTAACATCCACTCAGTGAGTTGCTCACGGGATTTTCAGTGCTCACTGACCGGTTGGTTAACCAATTAATTTATTTATTTCTGCTTTAGAGGGCCTAAAGCAGAGTGATCTTACTTGTTCTTAGGATAACAGAGATTACAGAGACCGTTCAAGGTGAACTCTAACAACACCTTATTCAGGCATAGTAGATATGTTATTATCTAAGTTAATGTTTTGATTTTGATTACGTTATTATAATATATCATTCGATTTAAATTATTCATTTCTGGTTAAGCGGGATTGAAGTTCCGAAATCGAAAGAGAAAATAAAATTGGAGGGATCATATCATGACCGAATAACACCGAATTGTAGTGTCCTGCTATAACTACAGGGATAAAAATAACTACTATATCGGAGTTAATTGAGACAAAGACCATTGAGAATGAAGAGAGAGACTTCATTCCTGCTTAATTCAGTCCGCTGTTAGGCTATTTGAACTTTCCGGACAGTATTTTGGCCAATATGAATACGTAAAGAGGTAGATTTGGATGTTTAAATCGAATTTCAGTATGAAAGATGGTAGGCGGCCATATATTTCTTTCACATTTTTACGTCACCTGGCATTTCGGTCATCCCGGAATTAAATCATCTCGTAAACATTTATATCAGTCCTGCTAAATAAGTTTTTAACATTTGACTGAAGTGTGGCACTTCCCAATATTTATCAAATACTTTCAAACATAAATTCTCCCCATCTCTGCAGTTGTGTTTGTATCCAGCCAAAGTTCCCTGAATCTGTGCTGTGTTAAAATCTGCTGAAAATAGAAATTTTGCATTGGTTAGCAATCTTTTGTAGTTCTCTTTGTACTCTTGCAATTGCAGTTCAAAGGTTATTTTCTGTGGTTAATAGCGTTATCATTCATGCAAATGAAACAGCGTCTCCTTAGCTCAACGTAGTTTCCGAGGCTCAAATTGAGTGATCATCCTCAGATGACGACTTTTCTCCCACCAAATTATTATCCCCATCCTTTAAACAAGCGGACCCTAAATACTCTGTCAAAAATAAAGGACCTCACTTTTTGTCATCTGTCTGTTAATGTTCTGTTAAAAACAAGCTTACGAAGAAGATTCATTGAGTCGCTCTTCCGATTGACGTTTAAAGTATCTCTAAAGTAGACCTTAGTTACTCAAAGCTACCTCTTATCAACTTAGCCGTATGGACATCTTGAAATGTATCCCTTCGATACCAAGTATACCAATATTTCTAATCAAGTGAATCATGGAGTATTTTTATCCGGTGTCTAGGACATTGTATATTTGTTCATTATTTTTTCCATTAGGTCCACCTTTCCTACGCACTAACGATTATTTGGTTTTTCATAGGTACAGCACTTTCTAATTTCACTAATTCCCATAGACCTTGTGCTTATTGTTAATTTCACAATAAAAATTTTGCTAAGCAGCGTTAAACTGAGTTAGCTATTTGATTTTTTAAAATAGTATGCTTCATAAGTTTAATATTTGTTAAGATTCCTTGTTTACATAGACACAAAATACTACAACGAACTTTTTAAGATAACGAGAAGCACCTGTCGCAAATAAAGGGGAAAGTACTGCGGTCTTGTCCTCTAGCTCTAGCCTCTTAGTTTCCCTGGGTGGTAGAAATACACCACAATCATAACGTCGCCGATGAAACTATTCCAGCTGACTGGTAATTTGTTTGGACGTAATATGATAGAGCTAATATCTCGTAATGATGCAATATCTTCCAGAAAATTAGTTCAATTTATTTGACCAATAATTTTCAAGCAAATTTGACATTTATTATCTTTCCCTAGATTGGTGTTGATGGTATACAGCACCCGAAAAGTTTCGAAAATAAAGAGCACTTTACTGGAAGAACTCAACCTATTAGGATAAATAAGTGAATAGACTTATCCAATTTGCATGTGACTTTTGGGGAGAAAATGCACTTAATGCTGTTGAAAGGGAACTTCTAATTTTTTAGGGAGATTAGAATTCTATTCTATTACGATCTCATTAATTATGCAATTAAGTAAAGTCGAAATTACAAAAAATTAGTAATATTTCATCCGGTCGAAATGTGTTTATGAAGCTCTTTGTCTCCAATCGGCTTTACTGATTTAGCAAACATTATTTATGGAAATAAAAAAATTTCCTTATGTAATTGACGATAGAATGTCAACCAACCGTTGGACCGATGACAGCGTTTCTCCAGACTAACTGTCAAGATGTCAAGAACGAAGTGCACCCGCAAATTGGTAAGGATGTGCGGATTACAGGCCAACTAGGGAATATGGGTTACAGTTCTCAGGAAAAACATAGACTCTTCAGGCCTGAGCTGTGTATCAGTGTAACATCAATGCCGATCAGAAGTAATGAGCTCAGAAATCAGCCAATACAGGCCTCCAGCCCTGATGGCTTATTATTATTGAGAAAATGGCATGGAGTTATTTGTAGCAAACACATCCATAACAGTGTACGATGTAAGCCTTCTTCTCCATCAGCCAGCCGTATTGCGGGATGCTGTTGCGAGATGAAGCTAGACAGTCACCAGTTGTAGAAGGATAAGACCGAAACTGTTGTAGATGCAGGGCTACAACAGACAAGATAAAGATAAAATAATAATGCCTTTAACGGGAAATAGAAGAGCATGAGAGAGGCTGCGAATGCAGAAGGTAGATAAAGAGCTGGAATTAGAAACTGATCTGCATTTTAGACAGAGCTGACTGAGGGACCCGGCTGTAGGAGTTAGTCAGAAGGAGTTACGGATGAAAGCTGAGGTAGAAGTCAGATCACTGTGGTGGTAGATTCCAGGATGTAAGTAGGAGCAGGGGAGGAGAGTAAGATGACACTTGGATATAATGAAATAGAGATTTGAAAAAAATGTTGGTCAAGCTAATTCTATTCTTTTAGGAATTCTATCAGCTATCAAGGGGTGAAGACATGAAAATTAAGTAGATGGAATGAAGGAATATTGTGCCTAACGACCTCGGGTCTTCTGTCGAGTTTTTCCGATTCATGTTATCGAAAAGCTGTCTAAATACGTAAATTCACTGGCCACAGTAATGATCAATTGTGCCCTATTCTTGGTAAATTAGTTAAAAATCAATTAATTATGAAATTAACAGGACAGGAATTCAATGAAATGAGCGCATAGTAAAATAGGTACCATTTCTTCTCCGTTTAACTACATGTGACACTGTTTCACAACATACTAGATAACAAAGATTTGATCTCACCCATATACAAGCTTAGCGACCTTTTCCTTGATCAAAAATGCCTTTTCACGAATAACTGGCATTTGCAAATTAAATGTTCATTGTTCGTTACACTCCTGTGCACTACTGCAAATGGAAATTTTGCAGGCTGCGTGTACTATTAAAGTACGTTTGGGTTAATTGATATTCGGGGAATGTCACTTATAAAGTGTTATTAGTTAATGTGATCAAGGAAAGTATTCCACTAATTCAAGTAAATATGATGCGGTTGGACCACTAAAAAGAATACCAGTGAAAGCCACTAAGCATAGCGCTACTGAAGAATTGACGAACCCTGCAACCTAGAATGGAAGCACGCACATCAGCATGCGGAGCATGGATCAATGGGAAGCTAGCCTGCCGATATATACTCATCTTCAAATCTCATAAGCTCGAGGAGTTAGTGGCCACTGTGGCACCCCTCCATCTTTCATACTTTGTTCCTTTTTCCATCTTTTAAACAAATGGAGATCTTTTTCTAATCAATAAGATGTCTTTTGTAATTGAATATTAAGACTATGCTGTCTACGTTAGGTAGCCAGCGATATGAATTTCGCCGACCGTATTAACTGATCGAGACAGAGATCTTCACAATGCAATCATATTGATTATTCCTTTACCTTTCCATTTTCTTATTTTAACTATTCCTTTCCATGGTTTTGCTTTATTAAATATATAAGAATTTTTCTTTGAGCTAAAAAAGAGGGAAGTAGAACCCAGATAGGTGAACCAGATGGATCGACAACTTTAGCTGTTAGGGCGACGATTATACACACCACAATGCTCTTGCGGATATGTCAAGCTATGTGCGTGGATATTTCCTTTTGGTCACGGGTTCCATCATAAAATCCTTTTGCGTGTACACTGAATTGACTTCACTATATACTAAGCCCTAAATTAGGAGATAACGATTGATAGCAGACATCCACGATAGTGATCACACTTGTTTAAGACACCAAAATATGTATCCTTTCACGCCGGGCAAAGTCTGATCATTAACTTTTAGATTCAGTAAAAAAATGATAAGTATAAAATGCAGTTTCCCGAAACCTTTTTAATTGTCTTAGTCTAGAGAATTCTATGGAATCCAAAATGACCACCTCACCAGGACCAACTAAGTAATTGAGAAGAATCACAACCACTGAGGTGACATAAGAATTTATTAACTGAAAGTTAATTGGCTGCTAACCTAAATCGAAAATCAGAATTCTAATTTGTTCATTCACCTATGTTTTTCTGTCTTGATTAAGTAATCTCCAAAGGGTATTTGCCAATCTCCAACAACAGTAAATATCACCTAACTTTAACAAAATGAAATGGGGAACCAATTTGGAAGAAACAAACTTGTCGGTGGGATCTTGACATGCAGATCTCATATCCATTTTTTCTTCCCTTAAAACACATTACTTTGGGACTCCCAGATCTGGCCAAACAGTATGGATCGGAATGTCCTGTTAGGCGAACAAAGCGTCTACATGTTCGCTCAACAGTCTCAGTTTGCCACCACAGACACCAATCATTGATAGGATCGGATGTGGTACAAAGTCACTCCAGTCAAATTAACTTTGATTAGGCAGTTCTACATATTAACTTGTCAAGTCTCCTTCTCGCTATAAAATAGGTCCCATTAAAGAGCCTTCTGGATCCTCTTACAGAAAAAGGATATGAAAATAAGAATATAATATTTCAGGAGTGTAAGGCACCTATCATATTAATACCGTTACAATTTAAAATAACTTAGCAGTTAAGATAAGTGATATTAATCTTTAGATCAGAAATTAGATGTAACTCTGCTTCTCTTGGAGAAATTGGCACGTGTGCATTTTCCAAAGGCTTCTGTTTACACGTAGTTCCATTTCACCACGAATGACCCACTTTCCCTTTTCTTCCTTCACACGAGGTTTGTTGCCAAATTGCTTAACAAGAGACCCTCTTTTTGGCCATTACAAAAGTAGACTAACTAGACGTATTTATATCAGTCTTTTCTTACCGTTCAGCGTCTGCCTTACTCAAATTAGCCAATTTAATTAATCTCTCCTTTCAAATTGAATATCAGCCAATAATGATTGGGAAAACATATACATAGAAATAATTCGAAATCTTGCAGAGAAAGTACGATAAAATAATGGAAATTTCCTAATGAGAAAGTAGCTTTCTGCCGCCCCTCGCTTTCCTTAACCGAATTTGCATAAAGAATATCAAACCTCCGACAATTCACTTGACAAACACAGACCTTGATCATTATATAAGGGAGATGGGATATCTAGTCTGGTTCTGTAAAATTGTTTTCTTTCCCTCTACTATCTGAAACCTAATATATTGATTTGCAGTAATTTACAAAATGTCATACGTCAATGGTCAGTCAGTATTAAAAAGATCACAAATTGCAGAAAATCGTTAATTTATCAACAGAGCAAAGTAAAATTATTTTAAAGAACCAGGAATTGGTATTCACCCGATGGACTCAAGCAAATAATTCAGCCTGGGAGGTCATTCTTATTACTGAAAAGTCAAACAAAAAGCTAGATATGGGTGACAACTGGCATATTTAGCATAATCATCCCCAAACTCGAAACTCAGCTAGCGGCCACTATTATGTTCACGAAATAATACATTCTGTAAATTCTGCTTGAGTTTAACTGAGTGCGAACGGCGTGGATGTAGTTTTGTTAACTATTCCAAGGCTCATTGAAGGATATTTATTTGGTCTAATTAAATAAACAAAAGGTCGCATCTAAAATTCAATGTGGATGTTGAACACATAGTTTTCAATAAAATATTTGCCAAGGAGGAGGGGAGAAAGACAAATCTGACTACTTCAGGTTTGAAACGAAGATTTTTGCGTCACTCTAGTTGCCTCCATGCCCTTAAAAATTTAATTCCTTTTAATTATTGTGAGCCCAGCTTTCGATGAAAGTGAGTGCAAATTGCAGCAGATATTGGTTTTCAAGAGCTAAGATTCGTATTCATTTGCGCTTCCTTCATTCTGCAGTCAGATTTCAGTAAAGTTCGTCTGAATGCAGAAGAAAATGATATTACCACTCTCTCTCCTTTAGAGTATCGGAAGCGAAACACTTTTTTCTAATTGTTACGATGGCAAAATGATAATTGAAAGAATATTTTCAAGGCGGAGAAAAAACACGGTGTCTCTTTAATGGAAGTATTTTCTCCCACTGTGGACAAGTCAGGTCGACCCATTCTACTTACCTTCTCCAAAACACCAATTCAATTTATTGCCTGATCCATAGTTCAAGTTTGTGGATGTGGGATCATTATTAAATACACCCTATTCCGGTTTGTGCTGTTTATTGACAATTTTTCTGCATAGTCGAAATCGATTACATTTGTTCTAATCCCGACGTCGAGAAAAGAGTATTGATTATATCAATTAGATAGTTATTGATTAAGTATTTTACGGTCTATTTTCACCCAGCAACGCCAACCGAATGCACCCAATCAATGACACCAACAAGACACCCGATTGTATCAACCTCTGAGCCAGTTGGATCCTAGTTTGCACCTTACAACTGCATCTACAACCTTTAACATCCCTATCCCTTACATCTGATATGTATGTCACTTTATTAAACTAAACCTACAACTCTACATACCAACTCCCATATCCTAATAGAGTTCTACCCCAATCACTTCTAGGCTTAGTATTATGCATTCCATGGGAAATCGCCTTTGTTATATTCCCATTCCATATCAAGTTTCTTTGACTGAGTGCCTTATCTCTTAATGCGTCATACTCATACCCAGGTAAAATGGTTTCAAAAAGAAACAGTTTTAACGTCACGCCCATGACACAAACTATGGAGCTACAAAAGTAAGTTTTAAAGTGTTCAACAACTTCTAACTTTTACCCATAAAGTGCGACATTAGTAAAGCCTTGAAAAATCAGACATGACGCGGAGGCACCTAAGTTAGGGCACAATCAGCTGAAATTGTAATGGGAACTTTGCCTGTTGCCAACTAACAGTACAGTCCCTTGTGCTATCCAACTAGCACTTTGTTAGGGCTATTAGGTTTCACATACTACTTATACTTAAACTTTGTAATTCAAGACTTATTCTAACCGCTCGTTTTTAAACGATCCCATATCCTACTTATAAAATAATGATTAATCAGCAGTGCACCCATTTTACAGATCCCAAAATAGGGTTATTCTAAATTCACTTAAACCTTTACAGACATGCACAGATGTTTAAAGGCAGAGAGAACGCAGCGATCTTTTAATAGTCAGTTCTCTACCTTCCATTTCTCACCAGAAAGACTAAAATGTGAATAAGAGGGAGTGGGGAGAAGGAAGGAAGGAAGATATAACGATAGATAGAGTTAAGAGAGCATATAGCCATAGTAAGTAAAATTTACACATGTGTCGGGTGACTTTGCTATACACAAACATAAACATCTTCTCTCTACAATCGATTTTCCTTCGAATCGGCTTTCCTTGAAGCGGTCGATTTTGACGGCCTTCCAGAGAGCTGAAAAGCAAAGAAAGTGATTACAACTAGACCATTTTGGGACAGCAATATATGTAGAAAAGGACTTACTCTATTCAAAGAGCCTCTATGATGAAGTCGATGTCGACTAGGTTTAACGACAGCAACTGCAGTAGGATCATCTTCCAGACAACTTTCAATGTCATCAACTTCTCCAGCATCAACTTTAAGGTCTCCTTGTCGAATTCCAGACAGAGTTGTCTCGGAGACACTCACCCCTCGATGCCGACTACGATGTTTACGTTGAGACCCGGGTAGGGAAGGAACACGACCACCTTCTGTGAAACGAAGGGAAGAGAAATCGGGATCCGAAGCAGTGACGAGGAAGTCATCATCTGAAGCACGTCCCGCAGTTTCATTTAGATGAGGTCCCTCTATGTCAGAATCGGAGGTTACAATGGCATTAGACTTTGTGAGGTCAGCAAGGCGTTTAAAATTAGGGTGGGCGTGACGATGGTACTGATGATACTTGTCTTTAATGGTTGCTGAGGAAGTGTAAAGCCATTGCTCGGCCATGGAAAGGAAATTGGTATCTTCGGGTTTGTCGAAAGCAGTGGAACCCATTGCCAGATGGGAAATACGCTCGGGGTGAAGTCGAAGCCATGTCTTGCACCACTCTGCGTCAAAGTCTGAAACAGGAAGAAACCATAAATACGAGATGATTTATAAATTAAACACAACATTCTGCTTCGTTTCGGCAGCCGTTTTGGATAAATGAGAATTCCCAGCTATTCTCAACATATCCAGAATATTCTGCCCCAGTGTTCGCATTCGTGTATAAGTTAGTGAATGAATTTGGGATGGTCGCTTGCCCTTTCCACGCATTAGATCTGACGAAGATAGGAACCGGACCCGTTCCAGCACGCTTGGGAAGAGAAATAGCATCCTGAATCCTTTCGGATGAGAAACTCACTCTGCCATCCTTAATATAACCCTCCTATAATGATTATTGTTGGCTCTGCCGTTCACTGAATGTGCGCTCGTGACCGTCGGCTTTACGATAGTACATATTAACCACTACTCCATTAACATAATGTATTTTACAACATACACTATTTCCATTTCCTGAGTCTTATACGATACCCATTAAAATATATTAAACCTGAGAGGAAAATTCATTGGGCACAAGTAGAGGTCATAGCTTATGTCTAGCAACCCCTCAACTTCTTGATTTCCCATAGGTGATTTAAAGAGAATCCTGTTTATCAGCTCGTCTTCAGACTTCCTAACTAGTTCGGTGCTTACCATTTGATTACGATTACTTGCGTGCGCTCCTTTCTTCTATATTCGCATTCCATCCTGACTATACCTCTTAACCGTTAGTAATGCATAAAAAAGTCCAAATCCCATTTAGGGGAAATTTACCTTGTTTTGGAGAGATAAAAAAATATTCTGGAGAGGTAATTAAAAGGAACTCGCATTCTGCTACTACACCTGTTGACCAGAATTAGCCAGTGCGGTTGCCCATTCACGTCACTGGACGTGGACCGATGAACATCGATTCAGTGACTTCTAATTTGACTGACGTGCCACATTACATCAACAGCCAAGATGACTATCCTCAGAAACCTTTAATTCAATGGGCACTTGACGTGAAACTCATACTTATATTTCCATTATTCGTTGTTTACTGATTATACCGTTTTGCCTACGAATCTGGACTGAATTCCAATTTTACTCTGGTAACTAATATCTCTCAAAACCGCTTTGACGTGTAAAAATGGAAAGATGACACATACCTGAATGAATATGATCTTCCGAAGATTCCACTGAATGCTTCGGTGAGAGATTCTGAAGACTTCCACGTCGCTACAGGAACACAACAAATGAAACATTGGGTCGATTTAAGACACCCGAAGGATATTAAAATGAAAAACCTTAAAACATACTCGTTTCATAGGGACCTCCGCAATACCAGAATCAGTCAAGCTCGGGTTTTGCTCAGTTGTCTTGTTCCCAACTGGTGTGCTTTCATGCTCCTTTGGCTTGGCAACACCGTAGGAAACAGAACGAGTCTTTCTATGGAAGCTGCTAGCCCCACTACTAGTCGAGAGAACACTATTTGACCTAGCGCGCTTGTAGATGGCAGGAATCATCTTTTGGAATTCACCAGTCTCACGCCAAGAGGCTAGTACTTCTTTGGCGTAATTGTATCCGACGGACTGGAAAAAGAAGAATAGAAAGTTTCTAACTATAAGAACACCTAAGTAGACTTAAGAGGAGTGAGTATACTTACCACAATCTCCTCAAAAGCTGCGAATTGGAGGGTCTGGAATTTATCGATTGGTGGTCGGAGATAGTGACATATGCCACTAGCTTTCACCTCCTCCAACTGACGGATACAGGAGATGTATGCCAGCCGAGATTGGATTTCTGTGAAGTTTGGAACCTGTGGAGAAAGAAAAAAAGGTAAATAAATACAAAGGATATTGAATAACAATTCCTATTTATTAAATGCTGTGGGAAGGCTAGACAAATAGCCAAAGGAACTCTCTGAGAAAATTTAAGGTCTAAATTAATAAGTTGTGGGTAGCCATGATTAGCTAATGCTGAAACGTATTAGATAATAGGAAAGTGATAAAATACCTAATTGCAAAGTCAGGGCCATGATAAGTTTTTGATATAATTAATCTAATTTGGCTAAAAATCGGGCAAAATATATCCAGTTTTCTCACGAAATAAAGCCCTATCGAAGAGGAGGACTAGAGTGAAAACATTTATCCCATTGACCCAATTAGCATATGAATTTATCACAGCATTAGAGTAAACGCAGTAAATTCTAACCAATAAAATCACTCTAGTTCCGTACATTGTATGTTTTTGTTATCATTATTGGCTAAGGTAGCGAAAAAGAAACTCTTACAAATTATAATCATAGGAGAGAATCAAAATATGCGGAAGATTAAACGAGCTCAATAAGGTTTCAAACGGGAAGGGGGGGGCAATAAAAGGTTGGTAATGAAGAGTCAGGAGATCAAGAGTCTTACTTTACTTGAATTCTGGAAGTAATAAGTTTTCCACATCCTCTTAGTTACTATAGTTCACTCTGGACTATCCTAACCTTCTAATTTAATTTTCCTTGATGAAAGAGAGTATATCCACCACATTCTGAGTTGTCAACCGATCGAGTTAGTTCCCCGGTCGGTCGTCCTACCCCCAATTTATTTGTATATTGTTATATCTAAGAGTAGGAATATGACACTAAAAATAATTTTAGCATAGCAGAACCCACTAGGGTTCACCCAATTCGCCTATTCTACCTATTATCGTTAATTCTTAGCGAAGCGATATTCACCCAATTTTCGAAGTCAAGTTAAATGAGGAAGCAAGAACAAGTTCTAAAATTCAGAATGCCCACAAAAGTTAAACAACGATAACAACCGCAAATTTGACTGGAATATTATGTAATATCAGGGTCTCCCAGCTCCTTCTGAGTTAAAGGAGACTTGATTATGATTGACTTCCCTCCTCTATTTTCAAGTTTATTTCGTTTGTCCATCTAAAGAATTGCATTAAACGCAATATACTAAAATGTGATTTAGTCAAGACGTATTCTCCTTGGGGTCATCTGGTTCTTTGTGCGTCATTCTCAATACGTTACAGCGTTTTGTAAATGAAATAAATACGAGGAGATTTAAAGGAAACAGAGTAGAGCTAACCTTAATAGGTGGCCCCCAACATCGAAAGAATCTCTGATATATTAACCACCAGCCGGAAAGCCAGTCTCCATAGTTTGTGAGATTCGTTTCATAGACCGAACCAACATCGACAGCGTAGATTGTTTTCGCTCCAAGGGCAGCCATTATATCAGCTGAACGGACAAAAAGATGGTTATATAAACAAATTTACGGGAGAAAACATGGCAAAGCAACGCCAAGTATGGGAGAGGAGATATTATGAGGTGAGCAGGGTGAGTGCACAGTGGATAAGCAAGTGCTGTTTTCAAGAATTTAACTCAGGTTCTGAAGAGACTAAAGAATGATTAATTTAAATAATTATAATTTTAGTTGGACCATGAGAGGACATTTTGACATTGCCAAGCATTAGCACACTAATCAATGCCTGGACAAGTTAGATATCACATGCGCAACCATCGTTAAATGTGATAGATAAATACAATATTTTCGAGAAATTCAACATGGTATTAGAGGATATGAAAACATGAAATATTAGGTTGTAACAGAAGGTCTGTCCAATTTTTGAGCTGTGTTTAGGACACGATTACTTCAATTTAGCTTGTTAATGTTGCATGCTTATCTATGGTAATTAATAAAATATAATTTCTTCTTTCACATTGTGTGATAATTATCGTTGTTAATAGTTATTTCTAGCCCTAATGCACACTCCAAATAAAGAGCATATCAGGCTTATTTTACTGTTTGAATTTCATCAAGGAAATACGCCAGCAGCAGCAAAAACACTCAAAGACACTTGTGGAAGTGATGTTGTGAATGAAAAGACCCACAGAAGGTGGTTTTCTGCAGGTGCTTTCAAAAAGGATGAGCTCAGTCTGAAAGACGAACCGAGAGCAGGATGGTAAAAAACTCAATTCTGAGCAATTGCGAGTTGCCATTGATGAAAATCAAACTTGCACTACCAGAGGACTAAGCAAAAACTTTCACGTAAGGCGCCATATAACCATATAAAGGGAAATGAAAAGACATGACTGGGAAAGTCTCAAAGGCAGGGAAATGCGTCCCTCCACACGATTTGTCAGAAATCAACAAGCAACAGTGTGTGTGACCTGTTGTGTTTCACTGCGTTCTCTTTAACCGAACTTCAGGCACCTTTTTAGACCGAATCATAACTGATAGCGACGAGAAGTGGCGGACCCTTTACAACAAAGACAGTGGCTAGTTCAAGACAGTGGTTCAAAGCCAATTCCACAGCCGAGACAATTCGGGACTGCACTCGAAAGAAATAAATTCTTTTATATGGTGGGAAGGGAATTGATGGTAATTGTTTATTATGAACTAATGGATGACAATGAAACAATAACATCTGAAGTTACTGAAGTCCGCAGCTAACTCGTTTAAAGGCAGTTAAGGGCAGGAAAAAGAAGGATAGGGCCTTCTTTGATGAATCGAAAAGGAGTGATTCTGAACCATGACAATGCCAGACCTCACACTTCAAGAGCAACCAAAAATCTCGTTGAAGAATTTGGCTGGCAGGTCATGCATCACCATGCATGCAAGTCATCTTGCACCAACCGATTTTCATCTTTTCAAGAGCTTACAGGAGCTTGCAGAATCATTCAATGGAACAAAGGCTTACTTTAAGAGAAGAGGTGGAAATGAAGAAGCTAGTTTTTTTTCAGTCCAAATTGGCTAAATTCTATGAAGAAGGAATGAGAAAGCTTGTGGCAAAATGGAAAGATGTAATTAATAAAAATTGTGACTATGTTGAACACTAAATAAACGTATTTTTGACAAAATTTTCACTTTAATTCAAATTTTAAAAATTGAAAAAACTTTATTGCAACCTGATAGTTTCCCATGAAGCTTCCTAGTTCTGGTATTTGGGGAAAATGTTAATATAATTATCTACACAGACTAGCAATTGAATTGCATACAACTAGAACCTAAGTAAGGATAATTTAGTAACGCTAGGTTAAATGCGCAGGTGATGTAGCGATTAATGCGCACGTCTTCTAGGTCAGAGGTCACGGGTTCCATGGCCGTCAATGTACATCCAGAGATAATAATGACCGAGAGCTCTGTTTAATAAGAGGGAGTGGCTCATCGATTCGAGTTCTTCACCAGGAAGGCTTAGCGATGCTCACTCTAATTAAGATGAGTGTCGGAGTTTTCCTAAATAGGCTTGGGAATTATTTTATTGAATAAAAATCTAAGAAAAAGTACTGGGGAATGCTAGGTGGACCTGCCTTGAACTTGGCGTCAACTGAACCATTTAGCAGTTAGAAACGAACCAGAGAAATATTTGAGCGCTATCAAATATCGAAATACAGTCTACAGAAGCTGCTGTAAACTTACGATAAAAGCATCTGTGAAATAAGCATGAATTATAAATAAAACAAACTTTGCTCAATTCCATACTCAGCGGAACTTTAACTGATCTCAAGCAGAACTCAATTATAGCGGTGCTATTAAGAGGCATAGAGAAAACGCCAGCGAAAGCACGCTAAATACTAAGATGAAAAGGTCATTTTCCCTCAAAAAAAGACTCCGTGACCAAACTGGTTAGATTAAAACAATTCGAGGGGGCGGTTAATAAGTAAGAAAGCAAGCATCCTAGATGCAAGGCCAAGAAAAGCGAGGTCGAAAGTGAAAGAGCAGATACATAGCGGACTAAGGGTCAGAGAAGGGTAACATCGATGTGACGATTGGGTTGACAACTCACCAGGCACATTGTTGACATATCCCCCGTCAAGGAGATAGCTGCCATCTACCGGGTCACATAACGGCGGCATATAGCCCGACAGGGACATGCTCGATCGAACGTAGCGCCAAAGGGAGCCTACAGAGCGAGCAATTGATTTATCGATTAATTTTATCAATAGAGACAGCCAATCATCGGAAGCGCAAAAAAAGAGGAGGAGGAGAATAATCAAGGGTAAAAACAAAGACAGACCCCCTTATTGTGTCTGTGCGACTCAACCCTACCCACCGAATTAAGGAAAAGGGATACCGTAGGGAGGGGATTTCTACCTGGAAGGATATTGACGAAGACTCCATCGACAAGCAAATGACCATCAGAAGGGTCACAGAGAGGAGGTAGTAGGATCGGGTAGGTCATACTTGATCGCACGTATCTCCAGAGCCCACCTTACGGTTATCGAATCAATCAAAGATAGGTTAGGGAGAAAAGGTGAGCAAATGGGGGGTGGGGGTGTATCTAGAAGTCCTCTCTCACTCTTTCTTTGCTATCGAGAGGCTGCTATTATAAAAAAGGGAAGAGTTTGGGACTTACCGCTTGTATGAACACGCATTTTACAATTGCTGATATCAGTTGTTACACAGAAGTAAGGCAACCAGAGATCCTCAATTTGACGGTCTTTGAATGTGGCTTCGATATGGGTGTTGAATTCATAGCCTGTGAAGATGAAAGAAGTGTGGAGTTATAATCCTATAGAATAGATATTAAAATGAATCATCGTCGGCTTTGTAGCAATAACAGATATTCAAGACAATAAGAGTGGATAAAAACAGTAAAAATGATAAAGTGTCTGAGAGATAAAAGAGCTATACTCTCTAAAGTAGAATTATCTTAGCCTTGTCACAAACGCTAACAAGCTCTGAGTTCAACAGATCTTAACCGATGTTGAAGAAGTCTAAGATATTGAACAGCAACGAAGTTCTGACGGCTTAAAAGCTTTGCTAACTTTGAATAAAAGAATCAATTTAAGTGCAAAACACAATAACAACTTTAAAGACACTAAATAGCATATAATGACACCTATTCTTTACTTGTAAGAGTGTAAGTCATGCTGACTAACTATATCCCCAGGTAAACCAAGACTTTTTCTGTTGCAAGCGAAATAGGCAAGGATCAAGAGAAACAAACAAGTAGTTACCAGAGAAAAGGGAGACAGTAGGATAGGTGATATCCCGTAGTTTTGGCCAGATTGATTTAAAGACAATGGCGAAGTCTCGGGAGCGCTGAGAGAGTTGGGCAACACGAGTTTCTTCGGCCCACATTGCACCAATCAGAGCGCCAATACTTGTTCCCCCGACCATGTCCACAGGAATACCGGCTTCCTATGAAAAAATAATGACCAGTTAGTATTGAGACAACGTGGCGGCCAACGTGAACGTCTATAAAGTTAGATGTCATGGATTCGACACACCTAGGTGCACATCCAATGGACATGATAAAAAATCGTATTAGTTAGCATTGATCAAATGTTTTATTAGGGTCGCCAGAATGCGTATCTCTTAAAAAAAGAGGATGTATTGGAAAACACTTCTCCTCAATAGCATGAAAATATCAGTAATGAACTTTTGTAAAGGATATTATAATTCGGACAGGTTATATTATTCGAACAGGCGGATACATACCTATAGCTGAGGGTATAATATGGAACCAGGATCCCAGAAAAATGTGCTGTCGCATTTGGGAACTGAAAGTTCTTGTTTATCGCTTTTCCTTAGAACAGTAATCTCATCGGAAATGCAAAGGCGTTACTATCTTTTCTGCGAAGACTCGAGTGCAATTGGCAACTATTTTCCTTTGAATTTCCTTGAGATGGGAACTTGCACCTTTAGGTAACGGGAATCAAAATTTTATGCATAACAGCTTGGTCAAGCCAAAGACTACCTTGGCATCTAACGATATTATTATTAAACCAATGAAATAAGGAAACAGTTCTGAACCTGATGAAATTTTGAAAATACCGCAGTAAGCAGAAATAATTACGCATGCCAGAATCAAAATAGACAAACAAAAACTGGTATATTTGAAAAATTTATCATTGGTGCAAAAGATAACGTAACAGTAACGTAAGCAATAGACAGATAAAGAAAAGAGAGGGGGGGAAGAGAGGCTGATAATTGAATACCAATGTAAGGGTATTTGCTCCATGTTTGTGGAGAGACCCATTAAATAGTCAAATTCTTGATAAGTTATGATTTCATCATCATTAGTGATTTCTTTGTGTGCCTGTAATCACCCCATTGTGACACACCCCAACAAGACCTTCTTTAAGTTAAGCCAACCTGAACCACTTTTTGAATACGTGATACTACTTCTTTAACATTCTAAGAATCTCACAGATGGCGACGTAAAATAGGAAAAAAGAAAGCTAAACGACAATGAACGAGAATCCTATTTAATTGATCCGTTTAGACTTTTGATCAGCCATTTAGAAGGTTATAGCAATGATCATGTTTCGAAATCGTGCAGTCTATAGTATCCAGCATGAGTTTTACGCCTTCTAGATGAACAAAATAACTTACAAGATTTAGACTTATAAGAAAGCTGTCCGTTTTAAAATTAATCCAATGAACGAGTGAGCCTTACTAAGGATTTTTTACGTATTTCACATATTTGAAAATGTGAAATCAGAGAGAATATGAAGAAGCTAATGGTGACAAACTCTTGAAGAAATATAACTTTCCTAAGTCATTGCAGACATAAAGTTACCATAAGAGAAGTGATATTCTGTTGTTATACCATTTTCAAACTCGCGGAACAGAGCCTTCGGATGAAAAGAAACAGGAACAAATTAGTGAAAGAATCGGAAATTAAATTTTTGAGACAAAAGGTTTAAAGAATCTAAAGAAATACCTATTACTTCGTTGAAATAACAGAAACAAATTTTGAAAAGGAATATATCGGAAAAGTTTCAAAAGGCAAGAGGAAGAACGGTTAACCTAAAAAATGAATAATAATTCAGAAAAAAATAAACACAAACAAAAAAAAATCTTTAATACATCACGTTAACAGCTTGTCTTATCACGAGTAACTTGACGTTTTAAGCGGTTGTAGTAATGAGGATTCTTTTTAAAGTTGCGACTAAAATAAAATTGTCTGAAAATAGCAACACCACACACGACAATTGATCGATCAATCAGAACTTGCACTGCATTAATATCAGGAAGGATACAAATCAAAGTAGCATAAACGTTTTCTAAAAAACACGTTTTCCCCTTTCTTCCTACTGCCAATACTTCTTCATACTTGCTTCTTTTCTACTCTCTCTCTCATTGCACACAGTTTGTTCAACAAAACTCCTGACCGTCTCATTTCGAAAAGAGCTGCGGTATCTTATTAGTCTTCAGAGAGATCATTTTTATGCCTAACTCGGTCAGACTTTGAGTTCAGCTTTACCATCTCGACTAGTGCTGTTTTATAATATATGTAAGACAAAATACAAGAAGCTCACTTGAAGAACACGAATAACACCAACATGAGCGCCTCCTCTAGCACCACCTCCCCCAAGAACCAATCCGACGGCCTGTCCAGTGAGATATCTCGCCAATCTCGACATATCCGAGTGGAGACTTGGCTCTTCCACAAGGAATACTTTGCTGTAAAATGATATCAAGTTCTTCACGGTCGGATTGAGTACACGAGGCGGACATCTGATATGGTAGTGTTGGGTGACCCAAGGGCGTGCATTCAACCATGCTGCCGTCCGTTTCACGGGTGGGTACTCAGTCTCTAGTGGGTAGAGAAGAACAAGGATCTTGGTGACCTTTGTGGAGAGGTAACTCATGGCTTGTTCAACAGGAGATAGACGGGTTGGATCAGAAGCTGAAGCAAGAGCTAGTAAGACGACACAGTCAGCTTGTCGAAGACACCGACGCGTCCAGGCTGTGGAAGGTGTGCGACAACTGTCGGCGATGTAGAAGACCATTCGATGGAGATCTTCTTGATGACTCAGCCAAGAGCAGAGACGGTACTCATTGGGAGACTCAAAAGCATTGTCTCCCAGACGTTTCTTGACAATGTCTATAGACAGAGCAAAAACAGGTGTAGTAGGAAATGAAAATCTTCCGAGTCAAATCGATTTCACAAGGAGCCAAAATATTTCATGTAGTCATATGAATATACATGCAAAATCACGTGTCAAAAAACAGAGTAGATAGTTTATACATATGAATAGATACCCTGTACAAAACAATCATGTGTATTGCCTTGCAAAACAATGTGAAGATCATGTTAGTTCGTATCATACTAATGGTTTAGAATGTATTTATATGAAATCATACCCTTATTATTAGAGTTCGACTCTAAGGAGATTTGCCATGTTAAAATCATGTAAGGCATTTAGCTTATAACAACTAAAGTCTATGTAATTCTAAGGACGGGAGTTGTATCGCCGTTCAATCTGTTGAAATTGGTGAATTCCGGTATATGATTTCTTCTGCAATCAGATGAATTTGAACTGGACGAGATGGAGAAAGTATCTATACATTCAAACCTCCGGTCTTGAAAACCGACACCTTCTACAACTTTAATCCATTTGCCATCAAATTATCGCTCTGAGAAGAATCGCAGGGAATAAAATTTTAAAGGAAGAGGCCCCAACCGCGACCGTAGCCGTAACTATAAAAATCTTAATTTCAAGAGCGAAATCTCCTTCCCTCAGTAAATGTCATATTGAAAACCATGCACCCCACAGGTCCAAATCGTTCACTTGATAGACCTTTAGTCAAATGAACCAAGTAAATACAATAAAACTTGAAATTGTACGATAAACCATTCTAAGAAATCTAAATGTCGCGAGCATGCATTCACTGAGGAAACCAGGGGACAAATCTTGATATTTGAACGTTAGAACATTAAACAGTGAAATTTATCTAAATTTGAATCCAAAAATAAGTAAGACGTCTTAGATATCCTGATTTCTTAAGTGCTTCTTTTGATCTCTTACTCTTAACTTCTTACTAATCTATATCTAATGTTCACTGTAATCTCGTAGTATGTATGCATTTTCATGCACAAAGGGTGGACTAATCAGCCAAACCATAGAACACTGATCTTTGCGTAGATCCAGAGATATACTCACTTTCGTATTCCTTGCTGAATAAGGGGTTAGTGATCATTGCGGTAAGATGATCGCTTAATATTAAATTTATATCCTTTACACTTCTTGGTCCATCTTTCTATATTTCATGTTCTTATATAATTTAATACCCTTTCATATTAACTTATCTTATCTAATAGACTGTTCCTTAACAAAGTCTTATTTAGATCACGCTTCCTACAAAATGAGTAACACACTGGAAGTTAGTCGAACTGTCGATCCAAATACAGACATAGCATGCTGTAGCTCCAATGTGAACGCTTCTGTATTGATTTCCGGTGAAGTGGGGAGAAAGGCAATCGCTCTAAGATTTGTCATTGTTCCGCCACTTCCAGCCGCGTTGAGTTGAGAGTGTTGAAGGACCCCTCCCACACCAAAGTCGGTACCAGGACCTGCTGTGAAGGGCACAAAGGAGTTCTGACCTGCTTCTAGAATTCCATAACTTGCTGGTTGCATTAGACGGTCGGAAAGGAGCTGAATGAAGCGACTAACTGGGTGAGGAGTTAGACGTTTAAGCCAGTTGAGGAGGATTGAAGGCATCTTCACAACTTCTGAGTCACTAAAGGCGAAAAGAGAGGGATCAATACGTTGATCAATTAGCGAGCAGAAATCAAATAAATTAGTATCATTCAATTACGATGAAGAAATAAGTTTTATGCCTAAAACATTATCAAAAAATTAATTTTTAAGAGGAATTGTTGGCTAAAAAGGGGAAAGGGGGAACGGTCATGATATTGATCTGTTCAGGAAAGATGAAAGCTATGATTGATAGAATAATGAAGAGTTAGATATCTCAACCCACTCATCATCATAGACATGCTTGCACAAAATTATTTACCAATACATGTGATTTTTTGAAGAAATTCTCATTCTAAAACCAATATTAAACAGTTTGGTTAGTCAGTCCAGAATACCGATCTCGTAGTCAAATTGAAAGACGCTGAAACGAACAAAAGCATGACACTGAATAATTAGTGAATGGAAACCCTACTTTGTACAAACAGTAAATGTAAAACAAAAAAAACTAGACACTGAAGTCACGAAAATGCGAATCAAGACATCAAACTATCACATTTATCAAACTTAAAAAATATCCATATTTAAACCTTCACCATTGCACAACCCGAAATAGGGGAGATCTACAACTCTTTAGTAGAAAAATTCGTGCTTAAAATGAAAATAATTATCTAGAGTTGTGAGGGATCGAAAACACATATATTCAACAACAACCATTCTATTTATTTTCAATGATTACATTTATAAATCACTCTGGCTTAACTTATTCAGTACAAGACTTTGAAGGCAATTCATCTTTTTAAAATAGTTTCCAATTATCTATCGCTTACCGAATAGCGAGGACCGTATTCACTCTCGGTTTGGCACTAGTCACTTCAACGTATCCCAAGAATGCACCACGACCGGATTCAGCGATAACACTGCGAGTACCGTCAGGATTTGTATGAAACTCTCGAAAACGACCATTGATCACCACATAGATGTAGTTTGAACTGTCGCCTTGTCTTGAAAAGGAAGTGAATAAATCAATAACAGTTATGAATGGATATGAGGGAAGTCAGCAAGAACTAACTTATAGAGAGCCTTTCCTGCACCAACACCATGCCATTCAATCGCGAAATCTGCAAGTCTGAGGAGACGTGAGAGTTTTCGGTTAACGAGGCAGGCAGCGTTGATAAGAACTTGAGGATGAGCTCTAACCAGATGGAAGAAATCATCTCGTCCAATGATTGCGACACGAGAAGCGACAGAGGCTTGCGCACTGCAGTTGTTTGCTTCACCTGTGATTACACCCATCAGGCCAACAAGTTCACCTGGTGAAGTGTGGAGAACTGGAACGGGCGTTGTGGAACCCTGTTTTTGAGAAAGAGAAAGAGGATAGTGTTTGGAATGCCTCGGTTATTAAGCAATGAATGGACATTTCAAATCTCTATCCAAAATTTGGTGGATTAGAGTCAAAATGCCATTGACAAGAAATGTATCCGACTAGTGTTGAAGAAATATACAAGGGTTAATTTCAGCCAGTACCCGATCATAGTGAAAATGGCGACCCACTAAACCATAAATTCAGCGCAATTAGCCGTCCACATCACTAGACGTGCTTCGATGAGCATCTATCTTGTGATCCGACTTAGCAGACACGAAGGTTGACCACCTCACCACTATTCTAGCTTAACGACATGATCTTAATTCTCAATTTCGTTGAAGGGAAATACTTCCCAAGCCTAATCTTGGACAGAAGGAAGGAATCCTGCGGTCTTTTGATAGTTCTAAGCACCTACGCATTTGAATCATCAAGGAAAACAAGTTTGAAATCCGTCGAACCGCAACTAAGCATTGTAATGACCTCCATTACTGATTCAATGATCTTATGAACTACACAGACAACATCTGGATTCTAAACGTAGACCTTACCTTCCCACAAGCATCTCTACTGATTCTGATAAAGGGTACGTCAATATCTGCAATTGTAACTTATCAGACAATATACTAAAATTTGATCTAATCTAAACATGTTCTCCCTCCTCTTCCGCCGGGGTCTTTGCACACAAATCTCAATACATTACAAAATTTTTTCCTGTTAATATTGTGACTGGGTCTGAGACAATAAAAATAAGTTTAGAAGAAATCAGACAAGACCATTAGCAAGGGACAACGCTTTCAAACTGTATTTTCATTATCATTAAAGGGTGAAGCAGTAAGTCAAAGATCATGTGATCTGTAGTTTCATTTGTTCCGCTTATCCAATGATACTTAGGATCAAAATCAACCGGAGTGCATCGGACGATTAATTGCAATTAATCTGGAATTCAGATTGTCTCTTTCTTTCCCTTTCATACACTTTTTGATTTCTCTTACTGTTACTTGTGTTTAGAAGCCTTCTATGATTAAAAATATTTTCTTTATAATCCCACTCCTCCTTCAGCTAATGTAATACTGAAAGCTACGTGTCCGAATCTTAACCTCAATATGAACAAGGATTGATTCATTCTGTTTAATCCAGTTGATTGCATTCCTATTTAACCAGTATCCGATACAATCAGATTCCATAGAAATTTTCACCCGTTTTACAACTAAAAATTATCACATTCGATCCCAATTAAAAAACCTCTAATAATAACAGAAAGGCTGACTTTAAACTGGGAAAGGAATTTCATGAAGAGCAAATTAAATATCGAAAAATATGTCATTCAGAATATCAGAAGCCAAAGTATTTATATCATCTGCCAAACTGATTTCGTAAGTTGATCAATAACCCTCCGTTTCTGATGTACAAAATCGGCCGCACAAATTTCATTACATACCCACACAGGGCGGTATCAATTTAGACAACTCAAAACAAGAAAACTAGAAAAAGAGCATAAACTCACGGGACCAGCAACTGAGGGAATTTGAGTAATCACAAAGCCACCCGAGAGGATATAGTACAGAGCGGGTTGGAGTTCTCCCTCCTTTGAGATGAATTCTCCCTCTGCCACCCGGGTAACGGTCAGCATACCATCATCAAAAGCTGCTGTTCCTTCAGGGAGACCAAAAATTCGCGCAAGATCCTCTTGAGCAGCTCGAATTAGAGCGATTTTAGTAGAAGGAGCTAATCCGGAGGAATCCTTACGATTAGTACTCGGAGTATTTGCAGTAGCAGCTTCGCCGAGTTCAAGGAGCTTTGAGACAGAATTGGTTGACACCAGCGTACCGACCACCTCAAGACTATTGGCATTAGCATCTAGATGCTTTCCAGAGGAACTGTGGGTAAGTTTTGAAGCGCCTGTAGATTTGTTACTTTCAGTGCTCGTGTGGTTAGAAGGCGGCATTAGGTGATCGGTGTTTGATGTTCCAATAGGCATAGTGATGACAGACTTTGATTTTCCATGACTGCCCTCTGAAATATGATTGCAAAAGCGTCATGAAATCGATTAAATGAATCCATACGTGAAATACTGCTATTGAAGCACTCACTGTATTTAAACGGTTTAGTTTCTTCACCGAGCTGGCTTAACAAGGATTGGACTGCCGAGCCCTTTACAAACGTTTGACGCTCCTTAAGAAAATAATGATAGATTAATATGAAGTATCAACAGATCCTAATTCTACACCAGCATGACAATTTGGAGAAAACTATTACTTTTAACAATTAAGTAAGTGCCCATTGAGGAAAAAATTTCCGAAGTCGATTGGGAGAAGCATTCACAACACTTGATTTGGATAGAGGGGGTATCCTGGAGTCGCTCTAACGAGAAACTTAAATTCTACCACCTCTCTTGTTGACCAGACTTAATCAGGGGTTTGGTCGCCCACATTACTGGATGAGCATCGATCTCGTGATCTCTGGCAAAGAGCATCATCCTGAAGCCTCTCCGATGAGAAAGTGGCATTTAATTATTCTTCTATTGACCTATATCTACCATTCCTTCTCCTTCTCTTTACTAGATGCTCATCGATCCGTATTAAACCTATGACCTCTGACTTGATAGACGTTACATTAACCATAACGTCACCAGCACACATAAAGTGAACAAATTGCCAAACAATCAATCAACATTGAATACAGCAACCTATACTTCAACCTAATTCCAAATCACAATCCTACTTTCTGTATGTTTACATGCTCTTTGCCCAAATAAAAAAGAAAAATAAGAAAGAAGCAAGCAGTAGAAGCATACCTGACTAAATAGTTCCTTATCCAGACCAAAGAAATTGTGAAGAGCTGAAAATGTAACACGATGTAGACGAATAACAATCATTTGAGCAAGTCGAAGGTTGGTTGGTGGATGATTACGACAAACTTTGATCAAATCTGAGATTGCTAGACAAATGACTTTGCTTTTAGTCTTAGCAACAGCCTCGATACGATGATATGTTGATTCATGGTTATTCATTACGTCCAAAATGGCCATTAAACTGTAGGGATTCCCACCGCTCCTTACCTTATGAATAACTGTTGAGTAATCATCCTAAATTTAAACACAGACAGTAACATATTGCTATAATCGAATTAGAAAAGAGAGGAACAGTTACACTCACCTTATCTGTAACCTGGAGATCTATGCGGCCGCTTTTGACTACGTATATTTTGTCCTCAGGATCTCCCTCACGATAAAGATAGGATCCAGCTTCTAACTCCTTTGTGCTAATAACATCTGCGAGATTTTGAACAACATCCCGGCCAAGGTAAGATAGTAGACGAAAGTGTTTGACCATGATCTTGAGATCTTCAGGCATATCGCTGCCCTCATCCCCAGATTCTGGTTCAAAGAAGGACTCTGGGAGACTGCGCCTCTTGAGAAGAGGATTTCGACCCTCGGAATCACCACTAAAAAGTCTGTAAACAAGAGTGTAACAAGATTAATAATAATAACCTTTTGACGTAACCAATTATGAGCTCTCGTTGTTCATCTCTTGACTTCGATGCAATGGAATTAAAATTTCGGGTAAGACGAATGGCATAATAACGAATCTTATCTCGATTTCGAAAGCGAAAACGGTTAACTTTATTCTCTTGTCGGAATGGCACTAAGGTATGGAGGGATTAGTAATGAAACTAATATACCTTTGTGTCGTAGACGCTGACATAACATCCAAATAACGATTGCAATTAATGGTGAAACAACAAATAATAAAGTACCAGATAACTAAAAAATTATTAAACAAAATGTAGACAGTACTATTAATTTGTATATCAAATCCGATGAAGTAGAGTCCTCATTTGCGTTATCTTTGGAGAAGGAATAGAAGTAATCACTATCACTCTGACAGACATTTTCAGATAATTTTTCGTTATTTGAGGCATTCTCGATTATAGTAAAAATGGTAGAAAGTACCAATATCAAACGGCAAAGCCTCAAGCGGCCATCCATAGTTTCCACTCAGGCGCGCAATGTTGTAGGTACTTAAACAAGCGATGAGGTTACATGTGATTTTATAAGCATTTAAAGAGCAATGAATTAATACGAACTTACATATATTGTTCATCGCCTTCATTATCCTTTGTACTGACGAATTTGCTTCTTAGTAAAACGCAAACTCTACAGCATGAACAGCAAAAACGGCACATATGATTATTGAAATTCTAAATGCAATATAATATGACCGTTGCCTTTGGGAATCCGCCTTATTTTCGGGAATAGGGCAGAATTTTTCTTTACAACAAGCCGATTAAGTGCCAACTGCATACTCCTCCCGATTTAAGAGCACATTTGTTAAACTTGAATAACCAATAGACGTCGAGGATATTGCATGAGTGCATTTTAAAAAAATCACAATTCTGAGTCATTACGTCTTGACACTAATATATTAGGTGAACTTAATTATCCAGTAGGAATTCTTAGGGGGAGATGTTAAAAGAGATTTATAAAATCATAAATTTCATCTCAATATATTATTTTTTATATTTAGAGTTTCAAATTGTTTTTTTTTCTAGAACATATTTACACATAAGAGCTAACACCGTTATTTCAGTTTCATTAGTAGTTATTTATCATTTTCTTCTCTTTTGACACTCCACTGATCTTTTTACTTGATTTCTTGTGCTCCTGGAGTCTTTTAAAATTTCTTGCTGTTTCCCTTATGTCTACTAAAATATCAAAATACTGGCAAAACGGAGTGGATATGTGAAACAATCAATGACAGATATACCTAAAACCGAAAAACGTTTTTAATGTAGCCTTGCCAATGAATAATTTTTAGACCGTATTGTTTTTGAAGTCATGGCTAGACGGGATTAAATTTGGTACATTTTCTACAGTCACCTATTCATTAGAGATTACTTGATACGTATTAGATAAGGTAATTCAATTTATCGTGCCTTTGACCATATTTTCTTAAAGTTACGCTGATCTCTCAAAGTTTTTAAGATATTATGTGGAATCCTTTCTTTAGTATATATTATTCAGTATCTACTATCTACCCGTAGTATACCTTTATCTCTGATACTTTAGTCGCATGTGATTTACTTAGCTATCGACGCCTGAATACAAATTAATGTTCTGGGGGAGTTGGTCGAAAAATAAATATCTCACTCGATCACATCAGTCTTTTCATTTCTTTATATAACTTTACTTGAAGCAAAACTAATTTTAACTTTTAATGTTGAAGTTATTCTGAACTAGCGTAGAGTATAGATCTAAACTGAATTTCCGATTCTATATATAATGAATATGTGGGCCACGTTACTATCTGTTTGGTAGAAATTTATTTGAACTAATTGTGGTAGATCTCATTTGTCAAGTATCCCACTTTCATGCTTATCTTTCCTCTTTCCACTGTTATATATGTGTTTCGGCCTCCTTTCCTCGCAAGTATTTAGCTTACTAGCTGCAGGATAAACGTCTTCTTTTGTTATAGATGGCAAAAGTAAATTCATGACTGCCAAATTGGAACGATAATATGACTACCAATCCTAACGGCGGAATACACTCAGGGATCCTATTGTGCACATAGGTACCCGCGCAGCAGCCAATCACTGCGGGAGTTATTGACGATCGCACATGATTGGTGTATCATGAGAAAACGTTTGTATTTACTTATATTATTTATTTCAGTAAATAGGGTGGGCTCCGTTGGCCGTCTCCAAACTTTCTAGCTATGTCAATGACTTGACTTATTTCTTTGATGTAGCCCCAATCCACAGGATATCAAGTGCGTAAAGATGAATCAAAAGAGGAACAGAATCTGTTGTCAGCTCTGTTGGCTAAAAGAATAAGGCACTGAGTACAGCAAGTAAATACACAATGGAAGATGAAACAGAATTCTCACTTTCGGATCTAACCTACATATAATTCCTAAATTATCTTATCATATTAGAGCAAATGTCACCCAGTGCTGATATTTAACTGGACAATATAATCCAAAAAAAATTTCTCACACTGCTAATAGCGACCCACTAAGGCTGATGTAACTGCGTCCTTGCCAATTTATAACATTTGCATAACCTCCACATAATAAGCCCTCCCCCTGCCCCCTCGTCTATGACTTCAATCTCAATTTGAGTACATTCCAGCTCATTTCCTTCGCGGTTTTTTTCCTACCTTGTTTATGATAAAGTTAACAAAAGCTAGAATAGTAATCGCTTTTAACGGTAACTCCTTCCTGGTAAAATCACTTTTGATTTTACAATGCCAAACGCTATTACAATACAACAATTTTGCATATCCATTCATTCATTTTCATCGGGGAACATCAAACCACACAACGGGAACACACAACGAACTGTAAAACTGGATAATCTGTACAAAATGAAAAAAGGCAGGGAGAGAAAGTTAAGGTACATCTCTTCGGCTCCTGCGTTCGTAGATCTTCGCGTCTGCCTTTCTGTTAAGAGTCCTACGAGCGCGCGGCAATTTATTCCTTTTGAATTCCACCTCACGCATCCAGTTGGGATCAATCTAAAGTAGGTAAAAATAATATTTTCAATCAATTTATATAAGCACTTTCATTCTATACATAACCGCAGTCGTTCTATCACTTCGTAAATGATAGAAACAGAGACAAAAGGAGATTCCGAATAACTGATCATGATTTCAAAAAAACTCAATGACAACGCATAATATATTTACCATTTAAACGCACAATATTTTACCAATACACCCACAGGTAACCTTCCTATATAACCAAATATATAAGTGGAAATGAAGTCCACTTTGGATGCAACATCTGGTGTAGTGTTCAACGCCAGATTTCACGACATCAATGGTCATCAGTAAACAGCACGACCGACCGAAATGACTGACATTGGCAGTACCGCATGAGTATCCAAAGGTACGTTCTCAATCGTCAATGCATACCTAATTTTCTTATCAAACGTACTGGTTAATTCGGATCAACATGAGATGTAGTAGAATGCGTGTTTTTCACGATATCTTCCTTCTATCCAGGTTAACTATTGTCGACACTTCCCATAATAGGCTTGAAAGTCTTCTTTCACGCAATGAATCCCCTGATTTCTTACAGAACTATTCAGGTTGGCCTAACAGAGGTAGATATTATGGAGCACGACGTGATAATAATGACTAAGCCATTTCCGAGATGGATATGAATTTGGGGAATCAAAACTGAACAAATGAAGACCATAAATACATCAATAAAATAAGACCAAAGTGATCAGTTTGTAGGAGAAACAGTAATAAGGTCATCAGCTTGTTGGACAAAGTATACTGAATAGACCACGATGAAAAATCGGGCGAGTCTAAGAAGAAGGAAGCATACACCGGATAATAGACAAGCGTCTGCTTGTGTATGTGAGTGGAAATATAAAGGCAGTTTATATGGGTCACCTGGACGCATGCGGGTCATGAATGCGGATGTGCTTTTAAATGAAGCGGGATAGTTATAGAAAACGGCAGGTTCGATAACCTCGTCTAGACATGACAGAGAGGTTTGAGACATAGGGACATAAAGGGAAATTTTGGAAAATGCACAGTCATCCTCTAAGTTAAATGCAACTCTATAAACTTGAGGACTAAAAGCTTAAAAGATCACTTAAATATAGGATCAACCAATTAAATATTTAAACACGGCAACAAACTAGAAGAAGTATTAAACTCACTCTGAGCTTGCGAAGACTGGGCGCCAGTTCCCCGGGCAATTGGAATGACAGAGGGAATTTGTTTGATTTCTCGTACTTTTTAATCACCTTCCTAATTTGCTTTTTTGTTTTCTTCACCTCTAACTCTTTCTTCTCCTTCTTTATCTCCTTTACCAATTTCGGAATACTGAAAATTCACAAAACATAGGCTGATGATACGAAATCAATCCTACTTATTCAAACTAAGTAAAACTTACTTTTCCAAATCATTGTGCATTTTTTTGGCCAAGTCTTTCGCGGTGATATTTTTCATTTTTTCCTCACGCCTAAGGGCATCAAATTGAGCCTGAGTTAATTTAACCTTCTTCTTTTTGGGACGCATCTTCCGCTTCTTCTTAAAGGCATCTGGATCTGCTGCGGCAACCACCTTTTCCTCCTCCTTAGCCACGTGCATCAGGAGGGTTTGATGGTCAACTACTGTGGGATTATAAGACTGACCGGCGGGGACTATCAGTATGGGCTCGGATAGCTTCTCTGTAGGCTAAAAGAAAAAAATACTAGTAGTAAATCGAAGTGCAGACATACGGACAACTGATCGCAAAGTTTATGACAAGACTCTAACCATCCGAAAGTACATATGTTAAAGAAAGTATTGTCGCTTAAATTTACAGCGATTTGTACTGAAAAGATATACACAGACCCATGCCTGTTTGTTTTCACTGGAAACTTATAGAACGGATTTTAATAGCCCTCGATAAGAAACATAATCTGGACGGAAAATTGCAATTAACAGTTGAAAACGCTGTAAACAGATATCAAGAGCTCTACTTTCATCGAATCCATAGTATCTAAATTCATAAACGAGCAGGTTAATGGCTGCGTCAACTAACTCAGCTCATATAAATCATTAATGGATTTAGTTAAGCAAGTATATCAACATAAAATTAAAAAAACGGCAGGAAATAAACTCACCTCTGGAACTTTTCTGGCTTTTTCAACAGTATTAGATACTTTCTTTTGGACCTCAAAACCATCATCCCAAACATCAACTGCCTTTGCAAAAATTGAGGGCTTCCCTTTCTTGTACGATTTTCTAGAATAAAAAAATTAGATCTTAACAGAAACATGCCTTTCTACAGCGCTACTAGCTGTTGGGATATCTGGACGATCCTTGGCTGAATCTTTGTCTCCTTTCAAAATTTGACTCTTTTCAGCCTTTTGAACCTGGAATCCAGCAGCGCTATAGAGTTGTTGAGTTATTAATTGAAAACATACGTCAAATCCTCTTCTCTGACAGCATCGTGCAAATCAGAAGAGATATTCTTAAGGATGTGCTTCCACTGTTTCTTCTTGTTTTTTCCGCGATTTCTCATTGTGATAGCTAGATAAAAGAGATATTATTTCATAGTTAACAAGTTTTAGCTGTTAAGTAAAAATAAATTCTCAATAAACAAATACTGAACAAAGCACGTTACCAGAAACACAACCCAGTGAATTTAGAAGTAATGCACTTACAATAAAATTACTTAAACAATTATAAAATAAGTAAAATTTTCAATAACTTCTATTTAACTTTCGAAAGTAGTAGGTAAATTTATATCTTTTCTGATCATTATTTTCAATTTTTTGTATTGCGAATATTCCTTAAGTGTTTTCACTTGCCTTTACTAGGTAACTTCATGTAACGTTAGCTTGTTGCTCCTTGGAATTACACACTGGCAATTATAAAGTACGGCTTTATTAAAACATTTAATTTGTAAAATTTTCCCATTCTTTCATCTAATTTACTCCCATTTTAGCTATTCAACAATGTCTTAATTTATAGATTAAAATTATTAATTCTGGAATAAATATTTGTCTATTTTAATCAATTCTGCATCGAATTATAACACGAAATGGGATGTAAGGATAGTAAGCAAAGCCAATTTAATTTCTCGTATTGATAAACCGTTAATAATACCAATGTTTCTTATGTGCCTTTTAATTACAGTAGTTAAACCGTTCCACGAAATCCATGTTTGCTCTTACATGCTAAGTTTAATTTTATTAAAAGTAAAATGTTAGATTTTGATGCTTCATAGCAATTTAAAATTGGAGATTTAGAGTTTTAGATAATTTTTTTGACAAAGTGGATAGGTTTGCAGTATTTCAACGGTTAGTTTAATCAGTCGGAAATTATTAAGCAATATAATTTGTTGAGGAGGATTAATACTCATCTAGAAATGAAAAATGCTCTTATCTGATTAAAGCAAGCCACAAGTAGATTAATCCCTTACATATTTATTTCCGTATAAAGAAGTTCTATTATAGGAGACAGTATTGCACCAGAAATATTGACCATAATTTAAAAATCTGTGCGATATGATCTAAAAGAGTGTAAGGGTCAATTACAAATGGTTTGATGGTTAATTACAAACTAATCTAGTTATTTTATTTGTAATTTCAGTAATGAAATATTTTGTAATGCATTTTAGTAAATCTGTCTCAGGACTTGTGTTTTCATTCCATTAAACACCATGAATATTTTACTAAATATATGAGATCAGAACATAGGTCAGATAAATATGTGGAGTTGTCTACCTTTCAGAAAATTTTAGTTTTGATTTTAGTTAAATACAAGAGATGACATTTTACCTTTTTATAAAATTTTATTGTTTTGTATTTCCTATTTCCTAAAAGAAGTGAACAAGTAGTCAATAATGTGCTCTCAACTATAATGTGCAAATAGAAGGAAATGATAAGGAAAGAATGGTTACCATTATCCCGTTCGGAAGCATTTGAGTTTAATATTTGAACTCAAATGGGGAAAAAAGTTATGCAGGTATATGCTACTTTTATCTAATTTTGATGCCGGTATTAAAATTAGAAGAGCTTTAATGTGATCTTAATTTTTAAACTTATTGGTAAAGGGCAATTATTTTTCATGTCGACGTCGAATTTGTAATAAATTACGCATCTCCTTACTTGTCTGAGATTACATTAAATGTGCCGGAAAATTCCCTGATTTTCCAGCTAAATAGTTTCTTATATAAATTAATACAGTGATTGCGAATAAGATAAATAATTATAATTAACGTTCTTTTCAAATTTCTTGCTATTTTCCTATTTATAATTACCAATAGCAACTTGGGTGATAGATAGGCCGCCATGTACAAATCTTGAAGAATGCATGCAGAAAATTTCTATGAAGTTAATTAGTCATGATACTTTTATAATTTCTTTTATGAAGGTCAAAAAGGAACTAGGTTCTTCACTTTCTTCTCAATCTACATTAGCAGAGCATAAATCTTCCGGGGAAAAGCTTGTAATTAAAAGAGTAAAATAATATAATTAATATAAGCTTAAATCAAGATAGAATGTGCAGATGAACACCAGGCAGATGAAGCCTTCGATCAGTTCGTAGATTTGAAAGAATTTAAAAATGAACAATTTGCCAAAATCAAAAGCATTTTCATTAAATGGGACCAAAATGTAAAGTTACGCGAATTAAAATATCAGTAGATTTTGTCGTTTTACTTGTTCCTAGTAAAAGAATACATAGAAATGCCTAGTTTAGAGGAATATATTAAAAGACATGAAGGAACGCGACCCATTTCAATAGAAGTAAGTAAGATGAAAATCAATAATTCAAGTACATCAGTTAATTGAGCTTGTATTCTGCCAATCCCTGAATATGTTGAATGAATTTAAAGAACACGGATTTGTCCATAGGTATAATAGAATGTTTATTTTAACAATTTCCCCAGAGCAGTTCATCCAAGAAATATTTTTACTGACACTACAAATGTTCGAATCAACGATGCATCAGCCGAAGCAATTTGTAACTATTCTTCCTTAAAATATCAGAAGAATATAGGTGATTAATTATCAAGTTAAATTACATGGAAAATATCAAACTTGGAAGAAGCTTAACAAATAAATACTCTTTTCCACTTTTAGAAGATAAATACAAATGGATACCATCGGAAGCGAAAGAGTGCAGACACGTAATAGATAAAAGTGATTCTTGGTCTTTGGGATGTGTGATGGTCAATCTGTTAATATGTGGCTTTAATAAAGAAGCTAAAAATGAAGAAATCATGACTTCGGTTCGAAGCAGTGGCGAAATACCTATAGACATTCTCGAAGATATCCAAAGGGTAAATTTACGTTTTTATAATCATCTGTCTTTTGTTTGAATTTGGCTATCTTATTATTTAAAATGCTTTGTCCCTACCTGATATCAGTAATTTCAGTTTATGAGTGTGAAGCTCCACACATATGTCCAAGGCGTCTATAAATACAAATATGAACGCTATTAAAGAATCGTCTAAGGGATCCGAACTTGATATTGTTATAACTTTGAGGCCTATCGGGGCCACATCGATCAAATAGATGGAATAGATCAAGTCACTCATGTCGTCAGATCAGTTCGGAGATAGCAGACAACCCACTCGAACTTATTAATAAGTAAATTCGGTTTATATACAAAACATTTCTTCGTTAGACGTCAGTCATGTCTCGTCGTGATGACCAACACCTCTTTAGGTATCTATATGCAAACACGTAAGCACACGCAGTGCGACCGCCTGTGGACACTGTAGTGGAGATCTTATTGCCAGTCAATCATTTCTAATCGCTAAGTTATGATAGACATCTGCTGGCTGTAGCAGATATCTGGTCTCAAAATCCGAACTTTTACCGGCTCGCAGTGTATCCTAAATCATCAATAGTTCTAAGTTCGGTCATGCTAAAAAGTACTACAACGAAATGATTTAAATGAATGCATTCATTGCATCTCTTTTAATTCATAAATAAGATCACATAGTGATAAGATCTGCCCCTCTATTAGGCAAGGGACACTTGACTAGTAGACAGCAATTGGATTGGTTACTAATACAAAATCGGCTAAATGAAAATATATCAGATCAGGACCCAAATTCGTCTCGTAAATCGTTATATATGCCTAAAGTAAAGAAATGCATGCGAATGAAAGGGAATTAAAAGAAGCAGAAATATTTTGGGGAAAATATTGTTTGCTTCTAAGTAACACATAGTCACACAATACCTATTCACTTCTATTAAATAATTATTCAAGATAATCCCTATTTAATTCAAATCAAGTGTTTGTCTGGGACCTACTAGACTACTGCATTTCAAAAGTATTGTCAGACTACATGCTAACTCATAAGTCTCCGGTCTTGTGATGTGAGATTTTGAGTCATTATTATATTCGCGTAAATCGATCGTAGTTTATGCATTTTACCATTGTGCCTACAATGGAACTGAATATTGACTACTAATTTGCATTTGTCCAATCCCACAGTCGTTTAACCTATCAGCCTGTGTTAAACACAGCCTAGTTTTCTTAAAATCTACACAGTTTGTTCCCTGTCTCGATTTTCGTCCCTTTAACTGTCCATCGTATTATGGATTTTCATTCAGCGCTTTGTGCTTTGATTTGAAAGATACAATTTCCTACAGGTAGTCGTTAGGAGATTTATTCTAGCCCAACAGAGCTATATCTTTCTGAAATTTGATGACTGCTTAAAAGGTATATAGATATAAAAAACCGATCATCCCAGAATCAATATTAATTTTGAGGATGGAAGTCAGGTGAGCCATTTATAAGTCATCGCAAGACCAAATGCCCTTAACACATCATTACAACAATATTGTAAACAAAATGGACTTTTCCTCAGCCAATGGATTTTCCTATGTTACTATGTGTTATCTAGAGGCCCTTTCAATAACGGTTTCTTTAGCATATGCTTTTGCTTTTGTCATTCTGTTATTTTTAGATATACCCAGAGCCACTTATTGAACTGGTGAAAAGGATGATAATTCTCGACCAAAATGAACGCATCGGAATAACGTAAGTCTCTTTCTGCCATGATGATTAACCTTGAATTTTTAGAGAAGCAGTTCAAAGGGAATATGTTCAACGCCTAATGGATAAATACGAACCTAAAAGAAAATTGAGAAGCAAAAGACGGGAAAAACAACTGCATGAATGTGAGATAACGCAAAAAATGTATTTCCTCTAGTATCATCCACAATAAGGCAATAACTTACCCATATTTTTAATCATGAAGAACAAAAATGTTACGTCTAGGGGATGATGGGGAGAGTTTTGGATAGAAGTAGAGAGAAAAGTTAAGGCACATTAATCTATTTAAATTTTGGATCCGTTTTTTTGGATTCGTTTTTCAGTGAGGAGAACTAACCTACCGCATCGTTTTATGGTGTTTCTAAGTTCAAATTTCAGGATTTGACCCTAGGTACCTTAGTGATAGAATACGTTAACGCTGGTCAAAACACATTAACCAGTTAATTGAAACGTTGAAATTGTTGGTGCTTGCTAAAATGTTTCTTTCAACCTAACAAGAAGCATTATTTTGAGAGTCCGACATTGTGAAGTATCCCAAGTGTATCAGATTGGTAAGTAAATAAATAACAACTCTTTAAAACACATATCTTACACAAAGAGGGCCACTGATATTCATTAAACTCTAATCATATCTTCCCAAGATACAGCAATACAGTTAATTAGATTGAAATTGCCAGTTTTGCAAAAAACTAATGTCACAAATTTGACTTTGTGGACTTATTGATTTGCAATAGAGAGAGAGAATACCTTCATAACGGTTCTCTAGTAGCCAATGGGATTAATCAGGCCTGGCAAGTTGCCTACAAGGTCACACAACTGATGTTAGTACTGGCCGATGCGACGAAAGTTCACTTTCGCCGCAGCGGTGACGAGGAGCAGGCAGTTGGACACATGGATTTCTGCTATGGCAAGTAAAATTCTGCAATTTATGATTGACAAAATGTTTTCCTTTATTTTTTTCAAAAAAAGAAATATGCTCTTAGTTAATTCTATACCACAGTAGTCTACATCAAAATCTGCAATGAAACAATAATATTAAGTTATTATATATTGTGGATGTTAAATTTTATTGCATCACTTACTGATGTATGCGACGTTGATATTTGAATTACAAGAGGAATAGTTAAATAATTAATTTTTTTTCATTATTTTGGTTCACTCAAACCGCTTGTTTGCAAAACAGATTTTTTTTGTCAATCCACTACTTCTGACACTACTTCAATATTGACGATTTATATGAGCGTGACTAAGTAATGAAAATTTGGAAATTCTAGAACCTTCAATTGTTTCAGCATTTATATTTTCTACATAGTTATTGTAGAGTTTTAAAGAGAAAATATAATCCTTTTCAATTTTACTAATGAAAACACGAGCAATAAACAGGGTGTTACATAATTTGAAAATGCAGTAATGACTGCTTTTTACACATATTAAACAAGGAAATGTGTTGCTCCCTTGTTTAAGGGATATTTGGTTGACAAGACACGATGATTACTAAATTAAATATTAAAAATGCAAATACTAGTCGCGATAGTGGACCGTTATGTGTTTTATTTAAGAGGGACAAGTGTTTGAATAGGATTTACCAACTGATTCGCTGATGGCGTAGCAGTCAGCGTGCGTGCTTGCTAAATCAGAGGTTACGAGATTGATGCGCATTCAATGATGTGGATGACTAACGGCACTGATTAACTTGACTCAACAAGAGTTTCATCTGATAGATGTTTTTGAATCTTTTCCCCGTACCCAAGTAGTCTCTAGCTCGTCCCTCAATGAGCATAG
The DNA here is from genome assembly GCA_900708905.1 of Hymenolepis diminuta. Classification (NCBI taxonomy): domain Eukaryota; kingdom Metazoa; phylum Platyhelminthes; class Cestoda; order Cyclophyllidea; family Hymenolepididae; genus Hymenolepis; species Hymenolepis diminuta. The sequence goes on along the minus strand of CAADRB010000005.1, from coordinate 5,081,962 downwards.
AATTTTTTATATAATTCCATAACCAGTTTTACAAATGATAATTATAATTTCATCATCTGAGTGATGCTGTATTGTGGAACGCTCTACGTAGTACAAGAACGGTTCAAATGTGAACTGAAATCAAGGTGAATATATTATCAAAAGTATTGGGAAATTGTTGAGAATGTTTTATGGAGTACTCTCACTCATCTGATCGATAGTACCTCCACATAATGGTAGATTATTGAGGATTGGCAGTAGTTTTTTGCTATCCAGTCTCCGCATTTTTGCGTCGTGCATATATCATTCCGACTGACTATCTTTATTAGCGTCTTTTAAACTGGCCATAACAGAACCGCCTTGTTATTGCAATATCCAATTTCACTTATCGACGAAGATCTAAATAGATTTTTTTCTCTTTTTCCTCGGAAAAATGTCGAAAGATTATCTTTATTATTCGGTTGAGACTTACGAACGTTAATATTGAAGGTTTTTTATTTTAGAAACTTACTTCCACCGAAATTTCGCAGTAAACTAATAATCATTGAAGGCATGAGAAGTATTCGAACTCATGCCGTTACATACATGCTAAATGGCTATTTTGAGGATAAAAACCATTGATTTCTCTATTTTAGTTAATATTCCCTTCAGCAAAGGGTTAGCAGAAGTCCTACGATACCTCGGCGACCAAATAGAGCATGAAAACTGCGTAGAAGGAGTGCTAGCTTGGATCGCACAGACTCAGTGTCAAAATGGAGCTTCCACCAATCCTTTTCTCCCACTTCTCATCTGGAAAGTCATCCTAGTTCACGATGAAAATCCCGCAATCTTCCAATATGGCCTTGAAATTCTCATTCACTGCACCAGCGTTGGTGAGATGCAAATTCAAACACCAGTTCAAGTTTCATCAAATGCAGAAAATCCATCTTCCCAAGAAATATGCGATGTCATAATCAACAATAGTATCTATTGGAATGAAAATACTTTGAGTCTAATCTCAAAACTGGCCAAAAGACATTCGGAACATCTACAAGTTCATGAAAGGGTTCTTGCTCTTTTAGAAGCTATTTTCTGTCCATTGGAAGTTAACAACCTTACCCGAGAAGCTCAGCTTTCTTATTGGTCGAAATATGGTCCGATATATCGAAGTATTTGCAAAATGATATATCCTGAACTGATAATTAAAGGACTGATGAAAGTTCATGATGGATTTGCAGATATTCTTCGAATAGCTTTAGCAATTATGTGGAAACTCTGCATTGATGGTAAGTTGAATAATAAACGGTCTAAAAGATTTTTTTACAATTTAGAGGAAAATTCAAGGAAATTTATTGAAATGGGTGCCTTTAAATTAGTTTGTGATATAATGTTCTACTGGCCAAAACACCCGGAGGTCGTTAACCAAGGAGCACTAAGTCTAGCTGCTCTTTCATCATCAAGTAGGTTTTGGTGGTATGCTACTGATTTTTATCAGTAGCAAAACGAAAATAAATGAAAACTCCTATTCCTTTTAGGGTGGTTGACTGAGGATACACTCATGCAATATGACATTCCTACTTTGCTTCTAAATTCGATTGATACATTCTGTCTGTATGATGAAGTTTGCTATAATCTCTTCTATGCCATCAATTCAATTATAAACCGCTCAGGTATGAAATTTTTTGGATATTCGATTGATCGATGACAATTAAAAAAACAATGACAAGGTGCCTTAAATTCGAAACCATTAAATACGCATCTAGTTAATGAAATGATCAATGGCACCAGATAATAACGCTCAAGAGAGGGAGGGAGCGAATGCGAGTTAAGCAATTAGAGGGGATCACAGAGACTGCACACAAAGATTCTCGTTTATTAAACTCCGGAACATATGATCGATTCAGAGTGAACATGTGTGATACGATCACTAGTAATTCATTAAAAGAAATGCTAGATTAGAGTTCGAATTCGATGAATTATTTTTCCCCCATTCTTGCTATTTCAATATCATCAGAGAAGATAAGGGAGTTTGGAGGGAACACTAGCCACTAAGGAAAGGTAAAAAATTGCAGACTTAATTAGAATATTTAATGTGGAAACATAGAGAATCCAAGGCCGTACAGAGCAGGAGAACATATGACAAGATATGAAATTCAAGGCGTATAAATCACAAAGTTGAAAGTTTGAGTGAAAGCCAAAATATTAAATTAATTAGATATGAATTCTGATCATTCAAGTGTTCGACCGCTTGCCACTACAAGAGTTAGGGAAGCACTGCGTACTAATACGCTCCTCTGACTAGACAGGAGCTACCTATAAATTTGGCCAAACAAAATTTCGAGATCAGCAGCTTATAAGAGACATGACACGCAAAACAATCTAAAACATTCTCATTTACCCCCCATGTTTAGTCAGAATGCAACTCAATTACTTTGAGTAAGGTTATGCTGACAATTTATTACCACTTTTTATTTCAGCTGAACAAGTACTACGATTTGTTCACCCGAATACCATAATCAAGGAGCAAAATCTGATCGCACTGATTTCCAAAGCCTATTCGACTCACCATGATAACGATCGGATCATAGGTATTCTTGTCAAACTCCTAGGCACTATTATGACTAACGGTGAGAATAACTATGCGAATATCGGTCAAAGTTTCCCAGTGGACAATAAACTTTCTTTTTTTATTTTAGATGCCATCTTAGAGGCTATTTTCAGTGTTATTCCAACTTTGAAAGCATTCTTAACGGAGATTTATAGTCGTTTCCAAAACTGTAGGGTAAGCGGATATTTTGTGTGAACAATTTCTGAAGAATTAACGAATCAAATCCATAAATTTGAAATGTAACATGTTCATTTTTTTTATATCTTGCCTATTCATCTGGAAATTGTAACTAATTTTACGATTGTTTTTTTAGGGTTTGGGAGCTGCTGCTCGGCAAATACTCAACAGGATTCCAGGGGCCTATGATGTTGTTATGGATACAGTAGAACCGCAAATTTTGGATGAATTCAAAATGCTCTCGATATAATTAGTGATGGCTACTGAAATGGATTTGAGCGACCATCAACTACTTAGCGGTAATGGCTGCGCAGTAAATAGTTTTATTTCTATGTAAAGTAAAATTACTACGTATTTGGGCCTACAAGTTGCGCAATGAACAATATAAACTTAAATCTACGTTTGGACTTTATTTTTTAAATGCGAAAAATTCAATCTTCCCATCCTTCTTTTATCCTATTATCAAAAATGCACATAATTTAAAAAAATGAGCCAATTGTCTGTTGGATTCAGATACAGCCTTTTGGCCTAATTTAAAACTTGCATTCTGACAAAATAAAGAAAAATTGCTCTTCTAACCTTGAGCAGATGGAATTCCGCACATTGGCGGTTATCCGTTTGATTCTTGTGTTAAGCATGCTAATGAAGGTAATTGAGAGGCAGCTGATCTTATTTGCAAGATTCAATTTGATCTAAATTTGTTGTAAGAGTTCATTGATGACCAAAAGGCGTTATTAACATTTACAGATCTTACTATTTCAACTTAATCCTTAGCAATTATTATAAAAAAGAGAAGACGTCTGAGAACTTCAAATGAACACTCACACAGCCCATGAAGACCCAATTGGGAAATGTGATCGTTTCCAGATCAAGACTTATTAGAAGTGTTATTATTAAAATCACATTTTGATCATATTTTAAATAGAGATGGGGATGAGATGATAACCTTGTGCAATTTAAGAATTAATAAATTGCGATCATCCAACCATTCTCTCAAGAGGGTTTTAAACAACGGCAGTGTAGTAATGTTGCTAAAAATATCTCATCGGATACAACAACCATGTAAAGAAGAAACTGGCCGTGCAACCACTACCCTTATTATTTGTGCACTTTCGTATAATTATTCCAAATGCAAGGTTGTTCAACGAAATGAAGAGAAATGTTCCCATGGATATAATCTTTCTCAGTAATTATTAAAAAGATATAAAAAACGGCAAATCGCAGAGAAGACGATATCCCGCAGAGCTCTTTCCTTAAGGAATTTGAAAGCTATGCATCCTGTTGTTCAAATCGCTTCCTAGATACTACCTCTAAATAAATGAACGTACTACAGTAATTCCTTTCTAAAGCTTCTTACAGAAATCTTAAACATGAAGAGTAGACACCCTCTCAAATATAAATTTATTGAAATTTTACAAAGTCTGTAAACTCTTATCTAAACGCCAATCTATCTATTTATCTATAGTAGGCAAGCTGCTGCTTAAAAAGAGTTAGAAGAATCATATCATATCAAGTAAACTGAAATCATAATATAAATGAATAAACCATGACCACTGAAAGGGCAACAGAGAAATGCAAATAATCATTTAAGACAATGCGGATTTCCCAATTGTCGATTCAAGAGATCGATGCAACTAATCATCGGAAAACACCAATAACAATAAGGAAGCATATGCCATTCCCAATTCATTAAAATTTATCATCTAGGAAGTAGAAAGTTAAACCAAATTTAAAAAGCACATAAACATGCTGAATCTTCATACACCTGTATATAGGTACACATGCATACAAAGATTTAAGCATCAACACTATCAGCTATCAAACAGCTAATTACTGTCGCTTATCCGAGGAAGAAGACCGCTTTCCAAAGACCTCTCCAGCTGCCGAATGCCTTTCAGCATCAAAATCCGGATCATTAGCCAACCTACGGGACAACTGCTCCGTAACATATGCCCTGAATGCTTCAGAAACGTGTTGAGGTGGTGCAACTTGAGATAAAGAGAGGGTTCCTCCCTCAAAAACAGCTACCACATTGCCGTCGTTTTCAATTTCAACCGGTCCAGTGGGAGAAGCTACAGGTACCTGGGATGACATAGCCTCTTTGAGCAAATTCATAAACATGTCGTTAGCAGAATTGGTAAGATCATGCTTGCGTTCCAACATAACCCTTCGACGTTTGACGGGCATTCCAGCGACATAGGCATCAGAAAGACGTCGAACGGAAGGCGTAGACTCGTCAGAAGTATCATTCTCCTGTTGTGATGCATTAACAGAAGCAGACATTTGGATGACATCTGACGCGACAACTTCAGTCCATTCAGAAGGGAAGGCGTCGGGAACTGGAGGGCAATTAGTCGAGCTCACAGGTGAACGCCAGGTACTTAGGGGGTTTGGAGCTAAGGCTTCAGCAGTTGAGCGGGAAATCTCTTGTGTATCCCAGTCCGGGAAGAGACCTGTAGTTGAATCAGTAGGAGCTTCACCGTTGACTGGTTGCACACAAATAGGCGATTCCTCGATAGCATCCATATAGACATCGGAAATGTCATCGTCACCCTAAAAAGAAAGGTGAAATTCACACTATCATTTAAAAGTTAAAACAATAATTGAATAGGATGAGGTAGCAAATCTTAGAATTACGATGAAATAGAGCTATGATATATTTGAAGAGCTAAGGCAGATTTCTCTGTGTGATTCAATAAAGACATCTACAATGAAACTTCTGTCGAGCTACTAATAAAATCGTGGCTGAAATAAATGTGGAGAAAGTTCATAGCAGCTGAAAATCGAACAGGTTGATAACGCTTTCTGGAACCATAAAGTTTAGCTCCAGAGAAATTCACAATTGTAAAATGAAAAGCGATTTTTTGAAAGCAGAAAAAAAACTAAAGATTTTAAACAATCAAGATGGCAAATTGATATCAGCCTGCAATTAGAAGAAAAATTTTGCGATCATACACAGGCAAATGGCACTGTAACTAAAGATGATGGAAGTGGTATGGTCACTTTAGGTGAACATTATCTTCTAAGTCGGACAAGATGAGATAGAGAAAGGGTAAAGTTTCGTTCTTGAAGGTCAACATTTAATACCATTTTAACCCACTTGCCTTGGAAGCTAAGATTCAAGCAAATATATATACCTCAAGGAATGAGGTTTATTGAGGACAGAAGCGCTAAATGCAACTGTGCCTTCTAGGTGGAAATGTTTATTTTAAGACTGAAATCTCTCAGTTCGTCTCTCACCTCCCCTCGGTAAAAATTGTTATTTATTTACCCCATGTCCAATTAAATATTTTGGATGATCTTTTGAATAAACTGATTAAGTGAGGAATTTCTTAATGTTTCAAATGACGTTTAAACAATTAACTCAACCTCAATCCTTGGCATATTGCAAGTAATGAAAAATTTTGATAATAGCATTCAGATCGTTTTTATGAAGCGCTGATGACAAACCCCAATATTAACCTAATTGACGGAAAATGATTAACTCATAAAGAGCAAAAAAGCATGGTCTACAAAAGCCTAAAGTGTGTTAGAGGTTCGCAACCTCGCTAGAACAAACTGAAGCACACACAGCACGCAGAGTGGATTAATGGGGGAACCCGAATTGGGAGCTCAGTGTGGCCACTGGCTAGATCAGGCTATATAGTCATCAACGGCTATCGCTCCTGAGGTAGGTAGGCTGTCATGGGAGAAATGGCAGCCTGATCTTCAAAATCAAAAACTTTCTCGGTTACTAATATTGAATACCAACCACAAATCGGTGTAATATTTTTCTAAATAAAAATGCATAACATTACAATGGCAGGTGAATTTCGTGATCCTGCCTGTAGAGGAGTTTCAATTGCATCGACGGTAGCATTAGTAGAAGTAGAAGCCGGAAGAGGTCTAGTCTGAAGGTAAGACTCCAATCGCTCGCGATTCTCGTTGAAACGGGTGACTCCGCTGGAGGGGAAGGCATTTCGCACACTATCCATTCCGTGTATTAATAGGTCAATTGCCGTTTCCTCAGCACCGCTCTCTGTGTATAGAAGAGACAAAATTTTAGGTAAGACAATTAAACACGGCCGAACAAGCCTCTTCCAGATACTAACTCTTTATGGGCTGCCAAGTACGTCGCTTCTGGGGAGTTGGAAGTAGCCAAGGTAGCAAACTTGCCAGTAAATAAGGAAGCACTTGCTAGAACGCAGATCAACAATGAGAAACTAGGATCTGAGATATACTCAAACGTAACTCCATGAAGCAAGGGACGGAAGAAGCTATTGCTACAAGATGGTTACTTCCTTTCACTCAAGTATAATTTATGTTTCTTGGTTCACCTTTACATCTTTTTTAGACATATCCCTCGCCTCGGTAAATAAGATTTTATGTAATAAATCATTACATAAAAGCTTTTTACAGTGGCCTCATCAAGCAGAATAAAAAGGCCTAAACAGTCAAATAGACCACCAATGTCGTGCATGGTATCTTCTCCCCTCGGTTTATCTCTGAGCAATGGAGCTCCTCTGGTGAGAAACTTGAAATCTAGCAATTTGTCAGACTTACCTGTGATGCGGTGAACTTTGACCTAACAGACGCGCACAATAAAGTAGAAATTAATTTAAAAAAAACAACACTCACCCATAAGAGTATCATAGTGATGTAATATCAGTGACATCAGAGGTGCGAAAGATAAGGAGTGGCCAAAGGTGGCAATCACAGGATCAGCGTCAACAGAAACACTGTTCAATTGAAGGCCCAAGGCTTCCACACCACGTTGGACGAGCAAATGGCAGAAAGCGTAGAGCTCGATCATCAAGACTTCAAGAGAGTTTAACAAGACGTTACCAAGAACTCCATCATCTGTACTGTTGACTCTCCATAAGGGCAACTGACGCGATAGGCCGTCCTATAAATAGGACATACAAAAAAAAACTGTTATTACATTGTAGATAATCATATATGATTATTTTAATGTTAGGAACCCATTAGAAATTAAATAGTTACAAGAAGATAGCTGTATAGTCACCCCAGGATACTATAATCTCCAAGTATGTCGATGAACCGGCGCACAGATAACATGGGGCGCAGAACGTGGATCAGTGAAGGAAGACGAAAATGGGTCATCGTAGCCACTGGCTAGAAATGGACATATACTCGTCTTCACAGCTCTCGCTCAGAAAGAGGATCATGATCATTGAGGCAAGATATGGCCGCTTCCCCTCACTCTTGGTCCTTATTTTCATCTTTCATACGTCATGTTGACTTACGCCCTTTCATGATAAATGCCTTACCTTTATGATATTTCTCATTTAAGGCAAGGTTTCAATAAGACTACCACTTTTCCAGGACTATTATTTAAACAAAGTTCCTTCATTATCATTAACAGTTGACGGTTATCCCATCTCCGGATCGATGAGACTTTGTCTGAAGCGGAAATAAAACAACAGATCAATTAGGTCCACATATATTGGACATAAGCTCAGACATGAGTCTAGGAATCGATTGACGGAATTTGAACATAACATCCCAAAATGAATTCACTCGTTTTGGAAAAATGGACAACTCAATGCTTCCCTAAATCTTCTGGTGGTTTGACCTCATTATATGCTCAATGTCGACCCCGTTTCCCCAATTGATACTTCATTGAACTCGTTTGTCATTCCCCTTATCCAGATGTTTTGCTATGATTAAAACTTGTAAAGTTTTTTTGCTGTGCCTTGAACAATAATAATACATCTGCTCTAAGTTTTCGCCACTATCCGCAAAAGTTATACACCCCCCTTTTCTCTTAAAAACTCAACCCTCCAACGACCTCCAACACCCAACATATGTAACTACCTCGTCACTGGCTTCCTATCTCTTTTCCACAAATCGTGCTCTCTTGCTTTCTTTTCATCTTTTTGTGAGGCGAAGGTCGAAATAAAATGGAGGGAGGGAAGGGATAGCTTAGACTCTAGACAAATAGACATACTGAAGGAAATCTGAAAAGACTCTGGAGAAGGAAGTCTTCCTCCTATCTTCGACAAAAACAAGGCAGAAGGGAAGAAACAGACATACCTGGAAGAAGTTATGAAGACTTCGTCTAATATCCAGGGGTTCATTTCCTACTTCGGCAGCGCGAGAAGTTGCCCACTTGAAGAGAGCGCCATCAGGGAAGGAGAAGTTCGATTCATCAGTGAGGAAGCTATTGAGAAGAAGATTGATCAGTTCTGGTCGAACTATTGAGGCGGAGCCAGTTTCCATTAAGAAGTTCTCATTCACAACGTTTTGAATGGCTGGCCGAGCGACGTCTACGGCATGCAGAAAGTCTGTGACGGAGTTGAATACATCACCCAGAGGAGGGAGATAGCGAATCACAGAGGCGAAGATTGGACGAATTAGACTGTCGTCAGCATATGCGTGAAAGAGATAAGCGGACGTACCGCGTTCCCAGTCATCAATTGGCAGAGAAGCTGTTATAGGGAAAAATAAAGCATACCAATCATTTCCATTGTAGAAATAGGTCTATATAGAAAAAGAATATTAAAATGAAAGGACAAAAAATGTTTGAAATATGCAAATAAGAACCAAAAAGCTTCAAGAGAACAGAGGGTGAGCCAGAGTGGCCACGCTGCCACGACGATCGCAATTTTCTCCTCAGCAATGGTCATAAAGACGAGTATATATCCTGGTCTAGCCAATGGCAAGATTTCTTTCGTCTTCGACTGATCGGGTCAATCTGTGTGCAGCGTGTACGCTTTCGCTTGGGTTAGAAAAATCTCGAAATTACTTCCAGCGTGCTTAGTGGCTTACAATATCAGTAAAAAGACTACTTGATTAGTTCCAAGGGGGAAGAAAATTTATCAACATTGACCATGGACAAAGCCGCATTGTCGTTTGTCTCTATTAAGAAACACAGGAAATTGTCTCGCCTAAGCAGAAATATTGATCGTGCCTTTTGCTGGATGTACGTCAAGAAAACGACCATTTAAGGATCATATCGAAGACGATGGTGTTAAAAAAATTGATTTTGCATGAACACGAATTATAATAAATCCTATTGTGGACCTCTAAGACCAGATTCTTAGATAAAAACGTATAAAGCTGCTAAGTTCGATATTGGAAGCCGTGTAGTACGTGTACACTGATTCATATCTCTGCGCATTCTAATTCAGTCGAAGAATCAGCAGGCCCTTTTTCTCAACCCAGGTGCCACTCGCTCAGTAGACTCTTTTTGCCTTCATTCCTACTTTTCTCCCTCATTCGTTTCTATAGTCCAATATACACGTGATCCTACTTAACTCATTGCTTATTCACTCGGAAAATGCTCTTGTATCCTCTTAGCCTTTAGGACGACCATTCATTTTGAAAGAGATTTTAAAGTCTAACTCGATCGAACTCTTAAAGTAGCTTTACTGTTCTGATAAGTGCTTCTTTGTATTATATATTCTTTTTTCACAAAAATACTAGTGCATGGTGAAAAAAGATTTATATTTCCCAAGCTCATTAAGGAGAAGTGCTAGCAACAACTGACTAGGGAGCCGCTCTTATGAAAAACTCTCATTCTACCATCTTCATTGATGGTAAGAATTAACCAGTACGGTTGGCTATCCACATCCCCGAATATACGCTGGGATCCAATCTCATAACTACTATGACAAATACGCGAAAATATCAGTATATGTTTTCAAGTGCTTTCATTTCATTTCTTGTATTTCGCAATCCATTTCAAACTTTTATGACTGCGGAAAACCTAAAAGATAAAGTTTAAAAGATTGGGTGGTGAGTTACAGAGAAGATACTTGGTAAAAGCTACCAAGATTTTCTTCTGATGGCCATTAGGTAGCATGATTTTAACATAACTATAAGTTAATTCTAACACGAATACTTCAAGAAAGCATATTTTTGGACTACGCTCAGGTAGAGCAGATATCTTTAATCGTATGCCACGACGCTTTTGAAGCAAAACGATAGTATCTTTTTCCATATATTAACTCACGCGAAGAATCCGGGATTTGAGCACGAGCAATTCGATAGATAGCTGACCATACCAAACGAATAAGGCCTTCAATAAGTATTTCAGGGAATTGAGGAATCCGATAGTCTTCACGATCCGTGTTTGATGAAATATCGGATGCTGAAATCACAAAAAATATTTCAGGTGTAGATCTAAAATCGTACTCACGACAATGTAAAAGTTTAGACATGACTTGTGATGGAAAGAACGGATTAGTTGAGTCTATCCCAGAAACAAACTCTTCCCAATAGAAACCCACCAAATAGAGGTATCTAGTTTCTTGTTTACCTTCAGTTTTTCGGATATTTCCAGGTGAATCCGGAATTTTTGAGCGTCGGTGCGGCGTTGATCAGAGCTTACGAGTTCGATTCCCACTGGCACACACTCAGTGAGCGAAATGTCCAATTGCACCTGTTAGGTCTGGCTAGTATAGAGGGAGAATTCAAATCTCTTACTTAGGAGGCTCCACAATGTCACTCTACTGAGATGGCCATAGGAAAACGCTTCCCTAAATGAACTTGAGAGTTATAGTATACTTTAGCCACCTCAAGCTTTCGGCCAGTAATGGGATACTGGGGATACTTCAGTAAGTGGCTACAAGTGTGGAAGATAATTTTTGAATGCACAGTTCTACACACCCATACCTGAATTATCTTAGTTGATGGTAGTATAAGAAGCGCAGAGAGCGCGTTCAATTTATTGTCTATCTTTACCAATAGGATTAACGGATGATATATACCCGGTTTTATATAGCACAGTCAACCAAATTCTTCCCCCGTTCATCAGTCTTCAATCTTGTCTTTCATAACAGCTCCATGTCTAGACAGGTCATTAGAACCAAAGCGGTCACTGGGGTAGCGGAGATAGGTGGTGTATGGATTATCTTAGACCGCACAATATAACAAAGCATAAACGGCTTACAGGAGGGCTGTCATGATGAACCAGGGCCATCTATGGTTATGAACTAACTAAGCAATTCACGATCTATCTTGCAAGAGATGAGTCAACTAATGTCCAAGGTCACGTAGGTACTCTCGGAGTACAAATAAGTTATCAAGAGCTGAGTGAGACTTACGGTACACTTGTGCTCCCCACTCTCTCCCATTATTTAAGTTTCCGGTTATTTTTATACCCAATCCTACATAGTCTTCCTTCCACAAGCCAACCAGTAAATTTTAAACAATGGTCAATTTAAATGACACACACAGAACAACTCACGAAGGACAGGTGGAGAAAATGCAAACGATGAAACAGTGTTCCTCGAAGAATTAGTCGAGTTTACAGCAGTAGACGACTGTGTGGAAGCAGCACCAACACTACCACTACCAGCAGCCACTGCCGTTGCCGAAGTAGTCACACCAAATTCCGCCAGAATTTGATTCAATTGTCCACTCGCCATCTCCATAAGACTCCTCACAGTTTCAATGGGTTGTGACGAAGTTGATTGATTTTGATTTCCACTTTGAGCGGAAGCAACAGGAGTAGTAGTGTCAGTAGCAGTTCTACTAGTTTGAGGTGCTCCGGCTGAATGGCCTCTTCTAAGATTAGATCCAATGACTGAACCGACGAGAGATCTTCGCCGACCAATTCGAGGTACGGCATTTCTACGTCTTCCACCACCAAGCGAATGCCGCGATCCACAGGGAAGGAAAATATCCACACCGTTACGAGGAGGAGGAGGAGGAGGGAAGGGAAATGTGGCAGGAGGCAGCAGATTAGTCATTCCAGAAGACGCCATACTGCGTATATTAGAGCGTCGCCTTGCAGTACCTGGAGAAGTGGGTATGTTATTAGTATTACTGCTAACACCAGAATTAGTAGTAGGAGTTTGATTTGATCCAGTGTTGATAGGAATAGCTTGACCCAATTGAGAGTAAATAGTTTCGAGGAGTTGGGCGGTTAAATTACCCCCTGATTGGCCTCCACCTAACAATGGAGTGTCGAAGACCACTGCAGTTGGAATCTCGAATACTTCAAGGAAAAAATAATGAACAGAATGAGCGGTGTGTAGTTAGTAAACTCCTTGGTTAAATTGCCTTGTTCATTATATTACTGCCATATTCCTTCATGTGTAATTTAATCTTTTATTAACCCATGGATTTTACGCGTATATTGTAGAAAGCGTGATCTAACTAGATCTTTATTAGTGCTTATAAAGTTAGATAGATTAAATATGAAAAGGAATAAATTACAAAAAAAACGTTTATCTACTAATATAATGAATGACACCTCAAATGCTTATCTGAAGAATTAAAAACACGACAGTTGGACAGATGAAACATTAAAACTTAGAAACATTTTCTAAGGTACAAACGTTCAAATTTACGCATTGCCAAATGTACCGATAATGAATGGAAGAGCAAATCTTATGCCAGTTATGGAAATGGGAGAGACACTTCCCAATTTTAGGCTCTCGAACAAATTACAACCAGTTTTTGAAAAACCTAAAAACTCCAATCGACTCAAATATACCAAGCCTAGAAGGTCCAAAGAACAAAGGTGCTAACAACCGAAGGTCTTTGCTTTTCAAGAAAATATCTTCAAATTTAAATCTTTTTCCTTGCATTCAAGTCTTATTCAGGTCGTATTTTGATTATTTAATCAAGCTGACGAAATAGGCGAATGTCATTTCTGAATCAAAAGGTCTAAGAATGAAAATACATAAGAGCTTTGAGAATTGTATTTTCTGAATGAGGTTTTTGATATAGCTTAAAGAACAGTAAGTAATCAGTCAGTAATGCATATGTTACCTGAAATTTCTTGAGATGGAGTCCCTATAAATAAAAAAAAAACGAGAAAATAATCCTATCCACTTTATTACAAATCAATCGTTCTAAACACCGAAGCATGTTTGGATTTTTTACCATTATCATCACTCTTAATCATTTTGCATCAATGATCTGTGAAAGACCGAGCTTGCATATAGGAGGACGCTTGTTAAAGACCCAAAATGGATTTCGTACTGGAAAGTTCACCAAACAGGCGATGCTTGCTGTAAGAACAGTAATTCAAGTAATTCTTAAGATAAATGATCCCAAGACAAATGGACTTTCACCTCCAACGTTTCGAGGTTTTCCCTTGATGAAATGTTGGAGAGGTTTTTTACCCTACCACGAAAAATTATTATGATTCGCTCTTCTCTGTAGAACACCATAACCAACTCTTGAATAAGCTAGGTGGCATGACACCAAATTAAGATTGACCCCGATAGTTTTAACTATCAAAAGTCAAGCCAAATGAACACATTAATTCAGACAATAATGTATACAAAACCGTTGTAACTCAAATTCACAACTCGACTAGTAGTTTTTTTTCAACTGAATATACACGGATAAGTCAAATATCGATGACATTGAAAACTAAATCATAAGATGAGCACGAATATCGTGAACAAGATGACAAATTATGAAATTTGAAAAGTGAACTGTCCATTAAGTAAAATATCATAAAATACAAATCCAAAAAAATTCAAGTGAAATAAGACCTATTGTTACACCTTGACTGCGCCTCAAACACATTTTCGATTACCTACCCATTACTATTTATGAACCTACTGCCGCTTTCCATGTTGAACAGATTCAGATTTTTGTCTTGAAGTGGGTCAATAATAATATTATGGAATAAAAGAACTTAACAACTAAAAGTACACGAACGATCGCCTTATACTCAACCTGGCCTCTGCTACAGTGTAAAAGCGTATTTCAAAATCAATGCAGTGCTGTGACGATATACAGGTGGTTTATTGTAAGCTATATTGACTTAAATTATTGAATTAACAGAATGAGCATCAATAAGTACATGACCGACCCATCAAAACAACAAAATGAGTCAGCAAAAATACAAATCCTTAACGGCCCTATTTTTTGTGTTCAAATGCTTTTCCACACCAAAAATCCGGAAAGACTTAAAAGATTATTAAAGGGTTATAATACAATGCAGCGTACATCTTCGGCCCTCATTCGTTGTACCGGTCGAGGTAGTAGTTGCATTAGCATCAACAGACGTATTAGTGGTAGCAGTTGTGTCATTTTCCGAAGTCGGAGTAGTATCAGACGTAGCAGTGTTAGATGCTGGAGGATGTGCAGATTGACTTCTACGTCTTCTAAACAAAACAATGGGAGGTCACCATTATAGGTGAAGAAAAAGGATCGAAGTGCACCAAACACTCACGCTTCAGTATCACTACTAGTAACATTAACCAATGGTCTCGCGATGGTGACCACAGTAGGTTCAATATTGATGTGAGCATGAAGAATGCTAGAATTGGGCTCGCGGATATAGAGACTGCGAGTACTTGGAGTGCCAGTAAGTGGAGAAGGCTGGTTAATGCTTGTGGTAGGCTGAATTGCAATGTTGCTAGAGGATCTTCTAGAAGAAGTAGATCGACGCTGACGATGGCCTTCTTGTTCAACAAGAAAATCCGAGAAAAGATGCAACATGTGAGCATGTAAATGCAGAGCTGCACTCACGTTGCTGAAAAACTGAAATTAAATAGGAAACGATAATAATACCAAGTACTAACGAAATAGTATGAAGAGAATGCGGGCAGTGACAAGATTAGAGCTTTCTACGGCTTATAGGATGCCCCAGTATTAAGCTATTAATGGTAAAACCTGGAATGATTATACACCCAACTACTCCATGTCTCGATGTATCCCAGTCAGAAAATTGGGAAGCGCCTGAATACGTCTATTCAATTAGGGTACAAAAAACTGTATTCGAGGGGATCAGTTCCGTATAGTTCTAATTTGTAAATAAAGGAGAATATCGAGGATGTACCTTGTATCGTAGATTTGAAATAGGCTAGATTTAGGACCTCTTTCGAGGTCCTAAATTATAATGCGTGACACATCACAAGAATATACTTAAAGGCAGTCTTCGTTTTTCACCAAAAAATGAACTTTAAGGGAACTTAAAACCCTTAATTATCCCATAAACAGAGTTCAATAGATACCTTTACTATTTAGAACCGAAATGTTCAAACTTCCTAACTCTAATAAGCGCACTATTTATATTTATAAATCTACCAATTGACTGATACCAAATTCTATCCAAGAATATTTTAGTACAATAGAAGATTCAAGAGAATCTCAAACCGAGAAATTCACATCCCATCACCTGGTAGGTTAATAATTTAGCTGCCTAATTCCTTGGTATAAGGGCAAGGAAGGAGTTATTTACCGTATCAGACCATTCCACATTGGTTGTTGACGTTGCTGGTTCCGTATCGTTTGAAGTATCCATAGGCTCCACTTCGTCGTTTGAGAAAGATTCTGAGCGATTTTCAGTCTTTCTTGCCTCCTGTTCAGCGCGAAGCATTGCTTCCCATCTGTCTAGATGCGGATCAAGTCGTTGCCATAGTCTTCTTTGTTCGGCAACCATATCAGCTAGACGTTCGAAGTCAACAGTTGGAGTTTCCTGTTGCTGTGATTGCTGTTCTGAAGTTGATCCGAAATTTCCTGATTGGAGATTCGAAGCATCTGATATCGTTGTCTGACCTTCGACAGGAGCTATGGTGGAAGTCGACTCATTAGCTCTTTCTCCATCGATGTTATTTAACAAATTGTTTGCTTGGCGTTGAAGAGTGTTGAAAAGTCGGTATGCAGATAGTGCAGGATTGACATTAGAGGCAGGTGGATTAAGTGATTGGAAAATAGAATTCATGGTATTTGTAAATCCCTGGAATGGGGAAGATCCGAAAGTTGATCGTGAAGGCTGAGTTTCTTCATTAGTAGCTGAAGGACCTGCTTCATTTCCTGGTTGCGGTGGAGGCCTAGGCACCAAGTGAACAGTTTTGGAAGCGACATCTGAAATAAGTAACCTCAATTGTGTTCGAAAATAAATTACAACCCACAGAAAGTACATTGTACTTACCACAATCCTTCAATTTCCTATCGTCTGCGAGGAGTTTTCCTTGAAATATCAATCGCTGTCGGTCAATTGGGATATTCTTAAGGACTAATGTTAGCAAAATGACTAAGGTACCATTTCAGAAGAGATTTTTTCCTTGAAACCTGAGACTGTGAGTTCCTAGGAAAATCATTCATTAGCCATAAATATAAGTACCTCATCTTCGATCTGAAAAGTCTTAGATTCCCCATCCAACGTTTTAACACTGACTTCAAACATCCTGCCCGATTTATCTGTATAATCGTCGAAAGGTGCACGAATATGATTCAGAGATATCGTCAAGTCTAAAATCTAAGGAGCGCCAGTCCGCAAATACCTACGTTTATTCAATCAAACAAAACTATATAAATCTTCTGCTCTTATATAAAAGTAAAAATTATGACTTCGTACAAAACTATTTTAAGTTATTTGATTTTTTAAAATAATTTTATGTAGTAGTGTCTTGATTGTAATGAATTGTGGGTCTGATGTACAGTAAAAAAATTCCCCATTATAATTTTCGGTCATAAATTTTAGTGCGTTGAATTTTGAAATAACAGACAGATCATCATTTCCTGCTTTGTTATCAAATCAGTAGTAGTTTATACGATTGCCGAATTCATTGGGTTCATATTGGTAATTGATGGTGGTGAGCGATATTGCATTG
>CAADRB010000005.1:5002149-5055962 GCA_900708905.1 Hymenolepis diminuta | reverse complement strand
ATAGGAACTGTTTTGAAGTATAGTAAGCAAAAAGAACAAAAATGACAGCCCGATAACTATTTACTCGTATTAATAACTTAAATTTAGAGCAATTCCCTTAAGGTACATAATTGATTCAAAAGAGGGCATTCCAATTGGCTTAAAAATGAATTCTTCTACTTAAAGAGTGAGTCAGTAGGCGTGGTTGAATCAAAATAAATTTTTGGCGTTTTTAAAACAAGCAAATCAAGGGGGTAACCCACCTAAAATGCCGCTTAAGGCGACGTCCAATATTACAATAAGTCCGGAAATTGGTAAACGAATCCGCCCCTGAGTTAACTTGTTACGATAGGACCCTAATCTGTATTAAGAGAATAGTCTATTCACTCCATTAGAAGTGGGTAACGTATGTTGTGAATCGGTTTGAGGTTTGTTAGCATGTGCCATTGTTTATTGTGTCGTTAACTATCAACTTCGTTTGGTAATTACTTTCTTCCCAGTTCTCTTCTCATCACATATTGAGTTTTTCCACTTTCCTTTCATCTCTCCTCTGTGCTCTCCTACAGCATCGCATTGTTGCAAAATCCGCAGAGACTTGGAAAAGAAATGACACAACTCGTTTTCCATGCCTTTATTTTGTAAATTCAAAGCTGAAGCTACGAATATACAAATAGTCTTGCAAACGTTAAAATAAACCTGACCATTTCATGAGCAGTGAAACGGATATTACGTGAAACTCTACTTCAAAAGACAAGAGAGAACACAAGGAAGAAGATTTTTTGTAGCAACCGCTTGGTTACAATTGGACTAGGAAATTTTCGGCGGTCTCTCAATTTTACAAGCATTTTACTCTTTCCCAAATGCTGGGCCAAGCTAAACTCGAAATTCCAACAATAACCCTCTATTACACCTACCAGATAGCTGATTTCAGTCGTCCTTCCGAATTTTATCATATTTTTAAAGGAAACAATCGCTTTTCTTACATGGGCCCTCAGACATTCCATTTTTCATTGACTGGTTAGTGTTGAGGCCATTCTAGTTAGCAGGATTGAGTATAATGTGAATGTCTCTACAAAGAGTCCAGAAATTTTAAAAGAAATTTTCCTTATTACGTGGGCATTTGAGAGCCATATAAACAATTTGTTCAATTTTATCGACCGTTATTGTAATAAAAATGCTTTACAAGTCAATTTAACACGGAAATGCTATTCATGATTGAATGATGTACTGTTTACCGGTAGAAAACATATATGCGGAATTATTCGTGCTGTAAAATCTCAGAAAAATGAAATTGTTATATCAATGTTTTAAGAATCATT
Organism: Hymenolepis diminuta; assembly: GCA_900708905.1. Lineage (NCBI taxonomy): Eukaryota > Metazoa > Platyhelminthes > Cestoda > Cyclophyllidea > Hymenolepididae > Hymenolepis > Hymenolepis diminuta. The sequence goes on along the minus strand of CAADRB010000005.1, from coordinate 5,054,664 downwards.
ATACAGGGTGCGTAAGGTATTTGAGGACACTTATAATTTTGTAATTTAAACTAAACCGATAATAATTCATGTATTTTCCTATCAGGAGATCTCATGCCAGATACTACTATAACTTATGAAATGAAAAGGCACATTGTATTGGTGGTTATAAAAGCGAAACGCTGGAATTTAGAAATTGAAAGATTTCTGTAAATTGCCAGATCTTTCGTTTGCAAAGTTAGAAAGGAGCAGCTGAATGAATGAAAATAATGGAGATGAATTGGTCGCTCCACGAGGAAGAGAAAAGGGCATTGTCAACACTCTGCTGACCCACTCACTCAGAACACGCGAGTTTGTAAGAAGAGTATATGGCATTGTATGATGGACGAAAATCGTGGGAAGTCAATATGCGATATCTTGGCAAAGATCTTCAAGTGTCTGAAGGAATAATAAGGAGTGTTGTTCATCAAGACCTCGGGTGTAAATCACACGTTCGTAGGCGAGGTTGTCAGTTTATTTTAACGAAAATAATTCAAGAGAATCGATTAATGTGTGCAAAACGACTCCTCAACAAATTGAATCACTCAGGAGGACAGGTGTGTCTGTAGTTTTTCTTCGATGAAGAAAACGTCGACCAGGATGAAAAAGCTAACTGAAGAAATGATAGGTGGTCGGCCATGTGCGGGGGGTCCCCACTGAAGTTCCACCATCTGTGATGGTTTTCGGTATTTTGATGGATGGTGCAGGGAAGACCATGACTCCTCCACCTCCCTCACCTATATTGTCCAAAAAGACTCGGCTCCATTCCATAAAATTGTCAAAAACCAGGATTGGATGGCTGAGAATATTCATTATCATGTCACACCAAACTTATGGCAGTCTCCAAGCCACTCACCAGACTTTAATCCTTTGGATTATTACGTGATTGAAAAGGAAGGTGATAAACATTCTCATGACACCAAATCCTCCTCTATCATGAAATCAATAGCTCCAGGAATGGAGGACAATAAAGAAGACCACCTGATGATCAGTCAGTCGCTTCCGGACTCAAACTGTGTGGGTGATAGAAGTCGAAGGAGGTTATATAGAATAAAACCTAGGTTAATGGGTATCATGTTTATTTGTTTTGTTACGGAAATTGTAAGTTTCAACCATTAACAGTTTCGTTTTCTGTGTGTTTAAAGGTGCAAAAGGTGTCCTCAATTGCCTTACGCACCCTGTAGAATGTCAAAAGAACGTTTGAAGTTGAATAGAATGAACAAGAGGTCGTTGAGTTCTCGACCTCCCACTATTTCAGAGTATTTTGATAGAATGGACATTCGTGATACCCGAGGACACCAAATCACGACTTCTCCGTCAAACTAACAGCTTCTTACTGGAAAATTAAGAAGTGATAGATTTTCTGTTTCCTGCCATGGAGGCTTCAGGATATTTTTATAATATGAGTGTCGGAAATCATGCGTATATTATTCTAGAAACATTGACATATATTCAGAAATAGTTCATTTTTATCCACATTAAATAAATATTATTTATTTAGAACTTCAAATGTTATGGAAAATATAAATGAACTTTTCTCTTTCTTGCACAAACATACTATTAAGAGCGATATTAATAAATAGCATGATATTTAACCGAAGTGTTTACAAATAAACTGGCCTAGTTTTAAGATGTCCTGAATTAGTATTTCATAAAATAAACAGAGATATAGAAAGGTAAAATACAGGTATTTCTTACACAGATGAGAGAAATATTTACGGAGGGCCTATACACATGATGAGCGATTGCTTGATGAAGAATTTAAATACTAAATTAATAGATACCTTGTCCATTCAACACTCATCTTGAGCATAAAGAGGTATCATAGAGCCTCCATGGTAAGAGATCGAATTCCGCCACCCTCTTTATTAGCCAAATTTAATCATATTTTCGTCACTGGATGTGTGTCGATGAGAATCGAACCCGTGACTTCTGATACGGCAATCGACCACAGTACCTAATGCGTCATCGACGCGCCAATTACCGAATTAAAAGAATCGTTTTAAAGAATAAAACCAGAGGTTGTGTAATCCTGGATCTCTGAGCGTCATCTAGCTCTCTGACCTCTGTACCTATCTTCCTCTAATTGAGATATGATATGCACTCAAATTAGATCATTACATTTGTGGTTTATTTACCATTTTATGCTACAGTATGAATAATTTAAAGTTAAGTTGACTTGATAACAAGTATATATAATCTAAGATATATCTGTTAAGAAATCTGTTTTCTTATCCTTAATTTTGCAAATGACCTCGTTTAGAAATAAATCTGAGTACTTATCCATAACCTTTCTATATTATGACCTAGTTCCCCTTAGAATATATAGAGGACATACAAATACATTCACTTGCAGGTAAAAACGCACTTTGAAGATAAAATCGCGGTTACAGTTAAGAAAAAAATAGTGGTATTATAATGACCTTGAGATATATTAGATGCAATTTGGTCATAAATTGCTTCTTCATCCAATCAACGATATCTTTCTTAATTTAAATTGCATATCGATCTTTCCTTTGTTTAATGCTTTCAGTTTTGCGGTTTACAGTTCCGTTTTCAGTTTTCCTCTAGATTTATTCTCCAATGCGTATATCGAACTACTTCGCCTGTCTCCTTCCTCTCCTTCCTCGCACTTTTCAAAAGAAATTGGATAAAAGTTCAAATTTAAACCATATGTAATGTAAATCAAATCCAGAAGAACAAAAAGTTTAAAGCTTCTACAGACTTCTCTACTCAGAGCCTCATAATTTTCAGGCTTGAATGTCATCTTAGATATTCGTTTAAGGTAAATCAAGGGAGCTTTCTCATACTTTCTGCGGTTGATCATAAATAAACTGGAATGCCTTGCTTAATTGCCATTCTAAAAATTTTGAATGATTTATTTCACTTTACAAAAAAATAGTCTTGCAAAATTCATAGTGAAGAAGAGAGGTTAATGGCATAAAGCCCGCATAAATGTCAGGTTAACTTTCTCGGACAATGATAAATTACGTGAGCAGTTTTTATTCCACTGTCCAATTAAATTTTAATAAATTGTATTTCAGTAATCCTTTATTATATGTTATTCCACAAGGTTAACATTAAATAAAAAAATTTGCATGATTAGAACACAAAACTTTTAAATACCTGGAAAGATTAATAAAAGAAGGGAGGTAAGAAAAGTGACGTGACGTTCTGAGGTGACTACTCTTGGAACTGTGGTCTCGCAGAACACTGCCGCGCCTTGTTAGGTTAAACATCCCATCTTTGTATACGACGAGAGAGCAACGAAGTATATAACCTTCAAAATCAAGCATTAAATTTGATGATGGAAAAATTTAAGAACTGCAGAAAAGATAACTGCAAATTCTTGGAAGAGCTCTCTCTTCCACGCAACAGAATTTGAAAGCTACAAATTTTACTAATTCACGTTCCAGAATTCAAATTTCCTGATTCACCCTCAGGATTTTTGAGTAAATCCTTTTGTATGATATTCAGTGTTTACTGGACGGTGGGTGAATTAGGATGGTCGGTCCTACCGCCTCAAATCATGTTTTTTCTACCAGAACTCACTCAAGTTTAACTCTAATAAGATTAGATGGTCAAGATAACTGTAAGATTTATGTCATAATGAAATTGGCTTCTCCCAACTGTCATGTCATAAACATATCTGTTAAAAAGCCAAATAGTTGGAAAATACCACCTTATACCCTCATTTCGTTTCGCATTTTTCCTATTCATAAAGTTCCCTACTCATTCAAGACAAGAATACACCAACCTGCTCAGAGAAATTGCGTCTTGGAGACTTTTGCAAGAAGTTCGAGCAATAGCTATTCAGGATGTTTAATTGGACGATATTTAATAAATTTATCCTACTGAATGCCAAATTCTATTCAATATTAATCTCTAATTCAGAAGTTTTTTCTGGCATCACAGCATACGATGAATCATCTGTGTTAAATTACGTCTTTGAGCATGATGTCCCGAACGCGGTCAGTAGATGTAATCTGTGATTATGGTTGAAAACGACATTTGTGGTTGACTGACATCGAAGTTCAAGGTCAGCTGCTCTTGGCCTAAAAGCGATGGTAGGTTTGATAAAAAGGAAGGTTTTGAGAAATCAATATCGTGAATATTAGGAGAGAAATTAAAACGGAATCATATATCACTATCGATTCATCGGATAAAGTTAACTTGAAATCAAATTTCAAATCGATATCATGAGACTTATTTGCTCATTTTTCTTCTTGTGAGAATGATTTAATTTCCTCCTTTTTGGATCATGAATAAAAACTCGCGGGAATATTGAGTGGTAAAAAAATGAGCACTTTGGAAGGGGTGAAAGAAGAGTAAAGTCCGACATTACTGAAATCAATCATTAATATATTAGTTTAAACTGAGACGTTCGAAGGTGATTATGAAGCCTCACTGAGCTCTCTCTTCACCGCATTAGAACCTGGATATTAGAGCCGTGGATATTATTGTCTAATTAGTAAATATTATAACTGTCATTATTATCAAGAATTCGTCTGAACAGCTATTCAAAAAAATTCAACAAAATCTCACACTCATCTGGATACGCAGGAGTCAAATAATGGTAATTTAGCTTGAAGAGCTTTGGAAACTTAGAGTCACTTACTACCCTTAAATGAAACTATCCAACTTGATGGCTCTAGAATTCCAGACTCTTAATTTAATTAATGCTCTAATTCGACTCAACCGTTTGCTATTTCGTGCTTCTATACTCATCTCATGACTAAAGCCTAGTATTTTCTTCTTTCACATCGCCATAGGTAACACTAAATTTTCATTAAAACAAAAAGTTGGGATTTTTATAGTAGAATAAATTTACTAACGTTATATTTACAAATGTCTCCCGTTGGCAAGATTAAAATTTTAATAACTAATGTCTGCAAAATCCAGATCAAGGTATTACAAAAGTAGCCGTCACATTTTTGCGAAACTGCAATTTCCAATCTCCGACACGAAATCATGTAATGGAGGGACGAAAAATTTGATTTTAGCTCAGGAGGTAAAATATAACACAAATAATAAAATTTAGTAAAAGAGAAGAATCTTAATTTCTAATATTGGTTAAAAATATAATTTTTGCCTAGATTTTAGGATTATATTCAATAATTTATTTTAAAAAATAATTTCTTCATGGTTAAAGTACTTTAATTAAAAATACAATTTGCAGTTTTATTGTTTGGATTCAAAAGAATTTTCAAAAGTAAAATTTTTTAAATATGATTCGTGAATTGTTTGAATCGTCAGAATAATGACCTGAACAATTTTATTCTCAGAAGCATCTTATTGACCTTTATATCATTTGGACTCCTTCCTCCTGAGTTAGATTGAAAATTTATATTTTACCAGCTTTGTTCGATGTCCGGTGACTACATATGTAAGTGCGAGACGATTGAACGTCATTAATATCTGCTAAATCACAAATTCTCAAAACCCAGAGACGATGGGGAGATAAAGAGAACGAATAAATATTCTTTAAAAATTATGACTGAATGGAAAATGCATTTATTTCGGTTAAATTCTTCGTTAAATGCCCAACTTATTCAATCAATTCACACCACAGATCGTACTTAAGCTCCAAATTGGTACATATCTTTCAATATAATAGTTGTCGAGAGGAGGAGAAAGTCATATCGAGGGTTTCAGACCTGTAATGAAGGTCTCACTTATCTCCAGTTGTGGAGTAATCATTAGAATGCTTTTAATGACTCATTTTTTCGTCATTTTTACGTCATATTCCATGCCAAAACAAACATTCTAGTTACCTTACCATTGAGTCAATGGTTCATTTGTCACATAATAACTGTTCTTTTTTACACTCATTCGTTGTGACCTCTTTACTCAGAACTGCCATTTTGGAATCGTCAAATGTTGAGGAATCTTTTAGAGGAAACGTCCTTCTAACTTTCAAAAGCCAAACCCAAGGGGGGACAGAGACAATGAGAGGAACATTTGATTTAGAGGTGAACGGAAGAGACTATTTTACCCGAGTCAGTTTCCTGAACCAGTGCAGATTTAGTAATTTGAGTTAAAAATGGGTAAGAAAAGTAATACTTATTTAATTAAAAAGTGAATTTTAACTACTTAATAAATCTTTAGTCTAATTTAAAGATAATTAACAAGTAATACATCTAATGATTGCCATACATGTGTTCCTCTTTCACTAGAAAGTTTTCCCAAAGATCGCGAATATGCCATGAAAAGTTGTGAGAAGCTATTCAAAATGACCATTTAAATGAAATAAAATATTTAAATATGGTAAAATATTTCTTTATATTATTAGTTTAAAAATAAAATAGTAATTAAGGCAGACAGTAACAGTTGTTCGCAATAATAAGACTCTGAAAGGTAAAATCCAGCGATTTTATTGGAGAAATATGATGAAATTTTGTTTAAGTGATCCATCGATTTCAGGGAGACCGTATTTGAATAATTAAAAAAATTAATGAAAACGCGAGATTTTGAAATAAAGCCAAGGTTACCTTAGGGACAGCAGATGCTCTGAAAGATATCAGCATAACTTTTCGGCTAAATTTAAAGATAGTAGGATAATTCAGCATCAGAGCCCGGTTTTTAATAATTCTAGTCTCGGTTAGGGACTCTTTATCCATGAAACTTCATTCCCTGAGATTTCGTGAGCATTCTGCTGAAGGCTAGTGTTCAAGGCCAGCGTGGTTGATAATTCTGGCCGATGTTGCTTTTAAGAACGAGGGCTTGCATTAATGTGCATTTTCTTGTTACCCCTGTTCGAATCGGTTTGATCGCAGAAATAATATATCTGCATTAATCATCTTTTGACCTATTGATAATGCAAAATTTAGAAGAAGGATGGATTTATAGAAGTACAAGATAGTTTAGGGGGCAATCGGAGTCAGAGAATAACATAACACACTCTGTTTGAAGTAGATTATAAGAGGATCAAACAGGATAAAGTGATTATTAAACAATACACCTCTGAGGATGAGATAGTGCTTCACTTAGTAATTAATGCTAGAACATGATTATTGAAATTCAAACTTTGTAACTCCGAAATCAAGCTAAAAAGGAGGGCAAGTTGAGGAGTAAACATCTGAGCTTGAAATTAAAAATTCCTAATTTAGTAGGCACATATTCAAAGATCCAGAAGCTTTATTGGAGTAATTTAAGTTAGTGACTTATTGCCAACTTCATCGCATACTTCCCTTCGCTCCAAGCTCTGTCCATTTATGCGTCATATTTATTCATCCAGTACTCATATCACGTGCTTTTTGATCATATTCCCAGACGCTTGCTCCTATTTCTCCCTGATCAGCATGACGACTCCTGTACTTCATGGATTTTTTTGTAAACCGACTGTCATACAAAATTCCCTGATAAATATCACCCTGGGTAACTTAAATATACAATCAGCGCCTCTGAGATCATACTTTAAGCCATAAGTGAGCGTGGAGGATAAGCGAGAATCATCTACCGTGTCTCTTGCGATTTACATGTTTGATTAATTTCACTTCCATCCCCGAAAATGACTTTGAGATTTCATTACTTTTTCTTTCCGGTTTTAACTTATTATCCTTAAATGGCGTCGCCTTTATTTATCAAAATTCATTTTTTTTAGGCTAATATCATTGTACCTTTTCCTTATGCACCGTCACAATGGAAAATTTGATCATCTTCCACAAATCTGAAAGAGGTTAATGTGTCTAAAGTGTCTACAGAAATCTTTCCAAACCTCGGCATTTCCCTTATGTTGTAGATTATTTATTCAGAATCAAGACGCAAAGAGATAAGACAAATATATAATAAAAGAGATACCAGAAATTATTACGCTAATGTCTGAAGAAGACGATAATGTATACCTGGTCTAATATTTCTCTAAGGTGCGCATGGAAAATAAACCTTGTTATAGCCTTGAATATCCTATCAACACGAAATATTTATTACCTCTGGAATAATATTCTCTCTTATATTTTGATCTTTTTCACCAATTTCGATATTTTTGCATATTATTTATCCCTCGCAATTTATTTGCTATTTTTTCGCATTTTCATAGGGTATTTGGATTTTTAGGTTAAAAATAGGGGAAAATTAATTTGAATTTATCTATTGTTGGCATTATTAGTTGGAATGTTTAAATAAGAAATAAAATAAAATAAAAGAACAACAAAAATAAAATCAGATAAATTTATCATAAATAAATCCGGAAAAATATATTGTTAATGTTACCAAAATACCATTTCTGGATGACAAAAGTAGAATTTTATGGAGAATTTAGTATGCGAATGGAAGGTCTTCAAACCCTTTTCCGAATCGATAGGATTGTTGGAGTTAGATAACAACCAACGGTTTCAGCTAACAAATTACGACAACCAATTCGTAGCTGTTTGAGTAAGAGCTAACAACAATTGTGAAGCAGAACACCAAGAGTTGAGTAGACTAAAAGTGTGTTCGAGGAAGCCACAACGAGTAACAGAGAGAGAGAGAGAGGGAGCAGCATGCTGAGGAAGAGAGGAGGTGGACAGGACGTGTAGGAGTCCGCCCTGACCAGTGTGTGTTGTTGTCTGGAAAACAAGGGTAGCTTTTTATGAGTCACTTGGGTAAGGCCACGTCAGAGCATGAGCGCAGATGTGCCTTTTATGTGAAGCGAGGCGGCTACAGAAAAGAGGGGAAATCGATGGACGCGTTTAGACATGTCAGACGGACAGGGGTTATGTGCCATAGGGACATAAATGAAGTCGATCCAACTTCGTGGGCGGACAAACTGAGGTATTATCGTGGAGAATGTGAATGAAAGATAATTCTGGAAAATGCATAGAGCGTTATCCTTCAGCCCCCGCCCAGCCTTGAGGTACGTAAAGGCGACACAAATTTCTGGCCGTGAATTGGTCCTAGTGTAACTGTCCTGTTCAGGACAAATATCTTACTCTTCGGGAGACCGTAAGAAGTAGGCGAAGAAACCGAAGGAATTTGAAGGGAAGCATTGTGGATGATCATTTTTAAACCTTACAACGGTCTGGGAAGCGCACATTCCTTCCACTACGGGTAACTAATATTGGTTTTTCTGGTTCCTTGATTAGAGGGTTTGGATGAAACACTGGAGAAGTGTTTTCAGTTACTCGCTTGTCAAGGTAAGCGGGTTTTACGCGACCAATAGAAACAACAGGATCAACAGGCTTGATGGAAAGCAAATAAATATATTTTCATTAATCCCACCTCCTTAGAGTTCCATTTGATTATTTTTTGTTATATTTAAATCTAAAGCTATTTAATTAATTTTATTCTAAATTTGACCTGATGGTTGGACTGACTATGCATAAAAAGTAATTACCGTCTGTACAGGTAAGTTCAAATGACTGATTTTTTAGATGCTTTCAAAAATTTCAGATTATTTCAATTTTACTATTAACAGCGTGATTTTCAAAAAAATATTCAACAAGCACATTGCAGAGTTCAAAAGAGCTTATCAAATGAATTTTATTTCACTGAAATATATTAATCTTTATTTTTTATCAAAATGAAATTAAGCCGGGTTTAACTCGAGAAAAAATAAACCCTCAGCATAATATTATTACTATCGGAGAAGAATTTTTCTCACTTTCAGGAAAACTATTAATCGAAATTTTCTGGACCTCATGTTTTCAGGAACCACTTCTTTTCTCATTATTCAGCTTTAAAATGTATTTCAAAATAATTAGGCATTTTTCTGTTATAGTGGGAAAAATAATGACCATGAAGAAGTTCTTGAACTTGTTTACATTATATTTTTGTAAACATTATTAAAATTTGGATTTGGTTTGCAGCAATATTTTTATTAGATTAAATAAATAAAGGCAATTGTGCATTTATTCTTTTTTTCCGGGAATGTGGAATTTTAAATCTTATGTGTGTCACAGTTACTCCCCTGAAATGGTTAGGTTCAATGTCGTTCAAATTCAGCTGTTATCGTTATTACCAAGATTAATTCAATAAAATTACAATTTCAGTTGTTGATAGCGACTAGAATCCGTTAGCAGAAATCCCACGACGTGATAAAGAAGAGAGGCGCGAAAATATACTGAGGGTTAAATCAAGGTATCAGAGAGTCTTCTTGCTTACCGGTTTTATGGAATCCAGTTTCAAAATTCGTATTAACCAAGACGTCCTCTGGCTTGCAGCAGGTACTTATCTACGGACGCTCTTTTCACTTCAAACGCCTTTTTCTGCAATCATTGAGAACGCAAACTGATTTAAAATGGTATTCAATGGCTTGCAGTAGAGATTGAACGGCTTGAAATTTTTAATTACTTCAAAAACCAAAATCAAAGCAATTTAAAAATTTTCAATTTTAAAAGTTTTTTTAACTATTCTGACTAAATAAAAATGACTACAAGAAATAAATTTTGTTGAAAAACTATCTGACCCTGAGTATAAACCTATAAAATTATCCCCTTTATCGCATTTCGATGACCTGGTTCTCCAATTGAATCAACCTATGGGGTCATGAATTTTATAAAATGCATCTTAAATTATCATAAAAGGTCACTAGATTTGAACAGTTATGTGTTTCAAAGTAAGCCGATTTCATGTCTATTCTTATATCTGAAGAATTTTTTTTAATTCCAGAAGTTGGAAAATGACAAGGAGGTGACAGCTCAGTTATTATTAAGTCCTATTTGATCAGTTAAAATTCGTATCCCAAACAGACAGGAATATGTATAGTTTTAAATACAAATGAAGAAGAGGGTAGAATATGAAGATTTCTTTCTTAAAAATGAAGCCGTCTCCGCAGTTCGGATTGCAATCTGCGTCAATTCTTCCTCCACATCTTCGCTCCACGAACGAAGTTAATATCTGTTGAAAATTAATATTCTAGACGATTGGGAGGAATTTGCACCAATTTTGATGAAGGAGGATTCGATTTCTCCTATAGCCACATGATTAAAAATCCGGCTCTTATTGGTTTAATCTCAGAAATGGAGTATCTTACTCTACACAAGTTTACTGAAAGGATTGGTTGGGCCACTCCCATCCTCATTTTTGCGTAGCTTTAAGCTGTTGTAAGTCAGGATCTACAGTGTTGAAACCAGATAAATTTTTTTAACTTAACAAACTTTAGTTATTAAAATTTCCAGATCAAATATTTATGGAATCCTCCATTAGAATTATACAGCAAATACAAGGAATTTGATCGATGTGTCGGCACGGGTCATATGCCGACCGGGTGATATTATGCGTACAATGAAATTAATCAAATGTCACACCGATATGCATTGATAAATCATGTCTGAGAGATTCACTGTATTTATTAGTGCATTCCGAGGAATGATCTTTCTCTTGAAAACAGGAATTCACCGTACGTCTGTGGTAACGGATTACTGACCTTTATTACCTCAAAGAAAAGAATGTACCTATCCAATTTTTGGGGAGCTCACGCTTAGGAAAGCGACATTACGGGGAATTTAACCTTGGAAGTTTCATTTGTTGATGAAGTAGTTAAACTTATGTATCGATTGTCATAGTTTATTTGAGGAAAACATTGATTATTTAACCAGTCATTTAAACAAGGACTTTAGTAGTAAAGATTTACAATCAACACTGTATCTTAACACTTATTGAAGGTGATTTCTATATGATGCGCCTCCACCTAAATAAAAAAGCCATTTGAAAATTATGGCCTTTCAAAAGAGAATATTTAAGAGTCACAGCTTTGAAGTTTGCACAAACTCTCTTATTTGAGGACTGTAAACAAAGTGCGCTCCAAGTCTTCACCTGCTTACCACTTTTCAGTACTTAAATTTCACCGAAGAATCATTTTTGATGCAAATGAATGCAGTCCTACCATTGTCTGCGACAAGACAAATAATTTAGTTATGAAGCCTAACGAACGGTTTTGAGCCATATAAGGATTAAAAGGTGATTTGCTAAGGAATGAAGGTAACAAGTTTATCGAAAGACTTCGCTCAATTTGATTGAATCATTTTTCAAATCGAATGTTTAATAATTATACTTTACTTCTTTACAGCACGGCATTTTTAAGTTCAAATTCTCAGGGTTAGAGCGATAGTTCGCGTCTACAATGTTGAAAGTTAGAACTCAAGCGAGATCTTGATTATCCCAGCCAAGTACCTATGTCCCTTTAGAGACTCAAACAGGCGGTTTGCAAGTACCGTCTCAAATATTATACATAATATAATTAATATATGCAATTGAGTTAAAAAAACACGGGATTTGACAAGACTTCATAAACACATTCCGTTCTTTCAATGCCTGATAAATTCATTTGTGCCTTCGTTATAAATTCACCCTTTTTCCCCATTCATCTTGGATCCCTTATAGTGCCCTATGTCAATTTTAATAAATTTTTATCTACATTAACTCAGATTTCCACAAATAGTCTTTCATAGTCCTATCAACCTCTATCAATCACTTTATTTTCATAGACTTCTATTCTGGTGGGCATAGCAGACAAGTTCATGCCCGGTTTTATCACAGTCTTCGGCTTAGATTTTCCTCATCGTTCCCGTAAAATCGAGAATTTGGTATTATTGGAAGTTGCAGACGAGATAAGAAGCTCTTTTTCAGCCTTTCTCACATTTCTGTAGTTTCCACTACAGCAGGGCATAAAATGTCTCACGTCAAGAGCTCTTTGTACTTTGATCCCCATGTGACAGATTTATTAATTAGTGATCTCTTCACGTGAGATAATTAACTAATGCACTTTCTGAAAGTAGAGAAAAAAGTTTTCGATTTACCAAATCTATTTAGAATGACTAGCGTATTTAAAGAAGAGGAAGATTTTTCTTCTAATTTTGTATTTTTCCAATGTTTAATGTAAAAAATTATGAAATTTATACAAAATGGTGTTTTTGAGAAACTTTCCTACTCAATGAGTAGGAGTTATTTCCTACCTCTCGCTTGCATATTCCTTATGAAAATATATTGTTATTGATTCTATATTGTGATGTTTACATGAGTAATGAAAACACAATTTACTTTCTACCGACTCTCTGGAAAATGCACACAAGTTAAATAAAAACTCTTGAATTATTTGTTTTCACGACAATTTTATTCAGAGATGAAAACCCAAATTCACGGTTTGAACAATCTCTTATCCTTTTTAATCCACTTACAATAATGCACGTGTGGAAGGCCTCAAATAGTTCAACCGGAATCCTAATCGAAAGATACGTTTGACTTTAGAATTGACCCAGATTTCATCAGCTTTCTGTCAAGCTTTGCGATACTGGGCACACATTTTTCGTTAGCTAAGGTCGATGAAAGAGCATATTTAGTTAATTCGGCGATCAAATATTGCCAAAAGAATTGAATCTAGACCGTTTGGAATTCGGGTGTACATCTTCATTTAATGCGGACGTCTTGAAGATGCAATTTTAGGAATCTAAAGACCTTTCCGCTGGCCAAGAAAGACGACGAATTTTTCCAAATCTAAACACCGATAACTGAGCGAAGATCAAACGTGCACTGCAAGTTAGCAATGGAGAAAAGAAGAAACGTTGATTGAAAAAGCGAGAACGGAGCATCGGCGCGTAAATAGTGCGATGTGTGAAACAAAAAGAGGAGAACTGTATCATAACTGCGTATTAATAAGAGAATTTTTTATTCAGTTTGGTCTCTTTTACCCAGGAAGATGTGAAAGACACCCGGTATTAGATGTGTAGGTGCAGTTTCTGACTTCAGATGTCGAGTGGAGTAAGCAAAAAGTAACATGCTAGTCACATTTCCCATCTCTTAGCTGTAAGAAGATATATTTCAGGTAATTTCTTCTAATCCAGATTACCAATTAATCGACTCATTCAGAAATCCAGGGATCAAGTCATGAATATAAAGATTCGCAACACCAATATTACAAAGTAAATCATACTTAACAGGAGAAAGCGGACAACTTAATACTTCCAGAACTAAGGTAAGGTAGGATTCTTGGCATTCGGACTTCTTTATATACTCCACCGATCACCCTTGTTTCAGCTCTTACTGGACTTTTCTACTTCGCATGATTAGATGCTCTCCTGCGACTGAATGCGTTGATTATTCGCCTTTATTTCCCTATGGTTCAAAATCCCACGCATGTCTTTGTCTAAATGACTCGAATAAGGAGTCTTTGTATTTCAACAGCCACACACACTGGCTCGGACACATGCTCGCCAGTTATTTGCTCGTACGCTCCCTTCTCACTTCTCTCCCAAATCTCCATCTTGGTTCCCTCAATATTCTTAGGCCTAAGCAACTTTTGTGTTCTATTTTTTGGAATCGCTATTTGCTAATTCGAACAATTTGTTATACCAATAATATACGGATAGCAATCCTTCAGAATAAATATTATTTTTATTCAATTTGAATAAAAATCAGCAGTCCAGATTGAACTATTTGCTCATCAATTGTCAAATTCTCTCCGGAATATGCTCAAACATTCGACGGAATAATGATATGCCCAACAATACTGAATCATCGTTTCGACTTCTTAGAAGTCCTATAAACATGACGGGATGCCAATCAACAAACGTTAAGGCTGAATGACAGAAATCTTTGAAGCCCCAATAATAGCGGAATACTGGAAGTGAAACGGCTTCTTACGATTTGTAATTTCAAGAGAGTTGAATCTTAGGTATTTGCTTTTATCCTGGTATTAAATAGGGTCTAAAATTACCCAAAATTTGTTCAAATTACTGCAATTATAAGTTAAAGACAGATTTATTGGATTTGAAATCTATCAATTCGGCATACTGATCGAAAAGATAAAGGTTCAATGTTGATCTCTTTAGAAAAAAATAAATACTCTGATGGATGCTTCATCCTCAAGTTAATCATTGAAACGTACTGGCATTGACTAAGCTAACCTGGGTTTCGACCCCACATCCCTAATCTTATATCAAATGCCAAAATCTAGACGGATTGGCAGATGCTTGCGCCTGCTGCTTCGACCAAAATTATAAGTCATACAGTTTGGTACCTGCCATTCCTAATTAAGAAAATTTATGACTGGTACGTCTAGATCATGTAAAACATTTCCTAAGGTGTGCAAAAGTACGAAATCTAATCTTCTTCTCCCAAAAAAGATCAGTTCTGATGGTCGAAATTTCATGCTGGTTGATAATCTGTACAAGAGCGTGATAAGTACACCACAAGTACAACTTCTCGACCTAATCATTTGTTTAGAATCAAGGTAGGCTTGACAATTCTCTTGGCTGAAAAAGGTATAAATGACATGAACAACCACGGAATAAAATCCACCAATCAAAAGGCTGTAGGTGTACCAGACATAGTCTTCCTCGTGAACCAGGCGTCAAATAATAAAGACTGAACATTAGGACATCAGACAAAGGGAACTCTTCCTCTTATGAGAATGTGGAGATTTTAGTGCACCCGAATTCATATAATTAATTAATAATTAATCCTTTCCTTTTTCCTATAATTTGTAATGGAAATGTGCATTGATCTGTCACAGAAATAAAAATAACAATATATACTTCCTATTTAGAGGTATGTCAGAAGATGGGTTTCTCACGAGTCCAGTTTCAGGATACATTACTTCAACCCAAATCAGGTGTCTGCTTTTCTTATAATTCCCGTCAACTTTAGCTTGCCAGCTTGAAGGTTAAAACTATTCACCGAAACGATCGTACTATCGGTACCGATAGTATCATCGGCAGGTGTCAATGAAATAATTGCTTGTATATAAGGCAAATTCTTAGATTTCCACTTTTGGTGAAAATTGGAGGAAATAAGTGATAATTAGAGGGAGTATTAATGATGATTTTTAATAATATTTTTATAGAATTAAAAGTTTCCTGTACTTCCTTGCATTATATAAACCAAATGGAGTACTTTAAAGCCGAATGATGTAAAATGGCAAATGTCTCATTCTTGTTTAATGACAGCATACTGTCACAGACACTAATCCCACTTTGTGGTTGCCGAGTCAGTACAATTGGGAGAGCACCAACTTTATCATTTTCTCCCTTATTACAACGCCTTTTGTTCTGTATTATATTATAATTTTCTATCCACAAATTATTTCATTTGATCTTTTGCGCTTTGGATAACTACTCAGTGATTTTCAAATCTTAACCAAACGATATCGCATTTAAACCCGCTGCCGCCATATCAGTAGAGTGCATCTAAATTCATGACACACCACCTAAGATCTCCAGAATTTAGGAGAAATTTTGCAGTAAGGTTTCACTCTTTAGACGGACGATGCCAGTAGAATTTGCACTTGATAAGTGAACAGTGATTCAGGAACGCATTTGCTGCTCCCATTTCTAATATCTCCATGCTATTAAATCACCTTAAAATTATATATAGATAACTTTATCATTTCATTTATATACTAGATCTGAAAAAAATGCAGTGTGACTTTACTGGGCTAATTAGAACCCCTCTCATTCGGTTTTATAAGCAGATTGTCAAAAAATACGACGAGAATATGATCTTTGTTATTTACCTGAGTCCATTTGTGATCGCACAATCTCATATACTTCACCGAACTCAATGGTTCAAGGATCAGAGTAGAGGGAGATAATACACCATTAAAATACCGTAAGACAGTTGATGAAAGCGTTTTCAATATTTGCAATAGAGAGAAGGAAGGCATAATAACTGTAATCTACTGATTAACACAAAAAAAAATATGTTGAACAATTTCCACCACTGTCACATGTCCACGTTGATTAATACGTCACTGACACATGGTACTAAAATGACTAATTCAAGCACCAAATTCAAGCGATAATGAAGTAACAATGCAATAGATTATACAGAACACCTGGTATGGGCATAATATGGCCGTATTGGGACCATATTACACCGCCAACGAAACACATGTGGTAGATGACGGTTCACCGTTGCTTTACATCAGCAGCGTCATCTTCCTCCGGCACAGGAATTCCCTCTCCATATTAACGCATGCACCTTAAGGAGTTTGTACTTTAACAAAGGTGGCAATCAAGAGATTGAATTTCTATCCATCCGTGATGCACCCGGAGGAATGGATGAACGAAAAGGAAAAAATAAATTTGAAAAGAAAAACAATTTAGAATAAATCTGAAGTATTTATTTGAACTTTTCATCATGAAATCTAGAACAGTGGAGATGTCCTTTTGAAAGATAAAGTGCCGAAAGAAGAGCAGTTTCACACTCGATTATATCACTGCCGAATTTCCTTCCCATTTCATTTAATTCAAATATATGGAACTTAGTTTCAATTAAGATCTGTTTACTCAATTATCACTGAACATCTAAAAACCCAAAATTAACGTTTTATATCCCTCTGTTTATAATTAAAACAAATAATTTTTGGTTAAAAAGATAATAAATTATTAACTGAAATTACTTGTCATTATTTCTCTTCCACGATTAAATTTGCTTAAATTTTATAATCCAGAAGCAAAGAGGCCGATTTATAGAGCATCTTTTATTCAGCATGTTCAGGATCTATTTATGAAATGACTAACGGCTCAACCTATTTAATTAAGGACTCATTTTATCTTTGTACATTTTTACACGAAAGTTCTTTTTAACTTTACTAATGAGATCAAAGGTAATCCTTATCACATGGTGAAGCTTGCCTAGAGGTAGAGGTAGAGAGAGAGGGAAAATATCGATCTAATGGCAATGCTTCAGGAACTCGATCCCTTAAGTTAGAACCCAGATCCATGCATGCATCGTTATATTTCCAGTAGGATCACAAGTTATCTCAGTCCATTTGAACGATGGACCATTTCAAAGATTCGATTTGGGTAAGAAGAATATAGCTTCCAATATAATATTTGCTAAGGGTAAGAAAGGGGTACTTGTGGGAAAACAAGATTTATACATATCTCCAGTTAGAGGAAGAACCTCTTTGTCCATAAAGTGCCATTCCTGGAACTTTTAGTGAGTGTTGATTGAAAACCCAGCTTTTAAGGAAAATGGACAAGTATTGGAGGACACCGGGAACTTGCATTTACTTTTACCTTCTTAATTATGCATTCTCAACCCAATTCTTATTTGTTGGAGTGTAGAAGAAATCGTATATCCGGACTGGATGAATTAAAAGCCTTTAATTGCTATATGTTGACGAGAAATTTTTTACTAACTTTTACGGCTTTTACGATACAAATTTTAAACAATCAGAAGTTGGGTACCTTATGTCAATGTCGAACGACTCGATTGTGAAGTAGTGGTCCACTCGATAGTACAACAACACCACATTCTTTTCTACGAATATTCGCTTGCAGCTGCTTTTTGCACTTTAATTTATTTTGTTTAAACTTCCATAAGTTGGAAGATTTATACTTTTTGAGACGGAAGTCGACACTATTGACTTTTAGTCAGGAAAGGTCAATCAAACCAGAGATTTCCTTGGCGACGTAACGACAGTGAAATTGATAGGCGTTTGACGCAAGCTGAAAACCTCTTTACAATATTAGAACTTCGTTTACAAACAGTGACTTAATGATGTGATTTTGAATCGATCTTAAGAAAATGGTCTTCCTAAACGTCATTTTATTTTCTGTTCTCCTTGATTAACCACCTTATGCGCAGTTCATCCACTTTCCACTTCGGCCATAAACCTCATTAGTTTACCAAAGTACTGGCTTTGATGTTTTATTTCCTGTACGTGTTCAGTGTGTAATCAAATGTTACTAATAACCATGTTAGCTCCCTTCTACGTAAGCCTCAATGCAAAAATTCGGTCGAAAATCCTCCAAAAGGGTTGCAAGACAATAAGCGTTTGGTTTCCTCTCAATAAATAGCTCATCTATTTAGTCCTCTAATGTTTATCCAGATAGATTATGTTGAATTTTGGTTGAAGATTAGTGTGGCTAACATGCTCTATGAAGAATTTGTAACGAACAAATTTACTTTCATTCTGCATTCAAATCGCACCCTGAAAACGGAACTGACCGAACGTGTTCACACAAATATTCGAAGTGAACAATGTGCTATGTATAATAGGCATTATACATTCAAGGTCTCCTTCTCTGGGTCTTTTGCAGTTAAGTGGAAGGGACTCAAACAGCTACAGGGAGAGATGTTGATCGTTTATAAGCTTTCAGAGGTGTATCCACAGAATTGTAACCTATATGCCACAGACAATTCAATCATATATCACCCACTTCTGGATGTGATAAGTAGACTGTACTACCAACTGAAGAAAAGAGAGAATCAATGAGAATAAGAAGAATTAATATTGTGAAAAAAACATGTCAATTCCAAGCGCTTCTGCATTCTAATTATCTCTGAAAATCCTCTTTTCGAAAAGTAAACAAATTTATCGGAGCGTCTATTAAATGTTAGATGGTAGGAAATACCAGAGGGTTATAACAACACAAACGCTCAAAACAGCAAGTGAGAAGAAATCGAGAAAATTTACAATGAAACGGGGACAAATTATACTAGGAGTGCACAAAATCAGCTACGACATATGTTCTCGGCTGTGGTACAGCGGTTGAATTGCTCATCTGTGAAATCATGGCGCTTAGAATCATGAATCGACGTTCTTGTGTGTGTTTAATTGTTTGTGTTGGTTTAAACAAGTTTTGATGTAGAGAAATGAATTCCAGTGAAATTTTGATAAGAAATAGGTTAGAATGAATTAAGGTCCTCTGGATTTTGACCCAACAAAATCACATATTCCAGATCATATTATCAAAATCGTTTAGCCCAATGAAGATGACCGTATAAACGTTGAAAAATAGCCCTCTTAGCACTATTACATATTTTTCAGTATTTCAATTTAATTTTTAAATAGAGGATAGCGTCCAAATAATAGTAGAAAGCCTATCAACAGCAACTGTTTTGACGGTTTTTTTATCGTCGTTAAGGGCAATTATGGCGCTGGTCTATCTTTGAAGTCAGTAATAAGTAATTAACACTTTTCCATCAAAAGAGCTTCCACTGGGTCTGTTTTCGTAAAATACGTCTCTTTATTACTCCGGGAAGAATATTTTTTGTTAAACTGGGAAGAAATAATAGTAGATCCGTTAGATGACAGATTTTTTCAATCCCATTTAGGGGTTGAGAGGAACCAATTACCAATTTTCACACTTCCTTTGCGTTTGAGTGAGGAGCACAACAGAACTCGATAATCAAGCACACACACCTCTCTCTCTCACTGTCTTCATCTTATTTTTCCGTTGAATTGGACGCATTGATTAGCCTCAGTCTAGTTAGGCAATTTGTTTATCAACGAATCCTCAAAGCACAGTCTATTTCTCCATTGTACTAAACAAGCGTTTTCCGTTACTAGTCCTAACCTCCGATACATTGCAGCTAGTGATTTAGTTGCCTTAAGATGGGGTTTTACTCATTCCTTTTTATGTTTGGCAGTTGGAACTGGTAGTCATGTGCCACAATATACGTACAAAATGTTATGATTGCCATCAATTTATGTGTCCACGTGCAAATATTCTTACATTAACTCCTTTCAGACAGTAGACGTCAGTAGACTAAGGATAGTAGGTCCACGTGACTTGTGTTCATCTAAGTTGTTTAAATGCGAGACGCTTATTCTTGGCTGGTTCAGAAGGAAGGTAATAATGGCAAATTTAGCTAAACCACGAATGGATTGCGTAATAATTTGCAAAATTGCAGAGAATGTGATTTCATTAGGGCATCGACGGAGAAGAATTCTTCATGAAAGTTCGACTAAAAGATAACATTGGGTGAGGAATGAGCTTCGTAGTTATTTCTTCGTGTGAAAATGAAAGTGCTTATTGAAAGACTGCGTTTAAGTTAACAATGAAGCTATCCGTAAGGGAAAAATGTTGATATTTGCTTTCATGGTCATAGGACCTATTTCACGATTGGTTTGTAGCAGATGTGCCAGCTTAGAAGATGCCAATGTAAGATGAAGAAAACATACTAAGCTAGAACTCCTTCCAGCTCCACGGGATCAACTCACACAGAATGGGAATGTGGCCGAATCGATCAGAGACAATTCTATTAAGAAGAAGAAAAGAGGAGACCACAAAAATGATTTGAGTAAGCCAAAATTTCGATTCTGTTGGTGGGTGTAACTAACAACGCAGGTTTACAAATCGATAACCCGATTAAAGATCAGTGATGAGTTACGCACATTACTAAGTATGGTAGGACAAGAATTAATAAATGAATACTGATGACGGATAATATAACAAAAGATAGAATAGAGTTATTGTGCTTTGAACAATTGCACTTGAGACGGAGTAATCCTCTTAAATGTCTGCTGTGTCAAAACTCAACACGATGCACTCCGGTGTATATCCAGTGATCAAATTGATCGACTGAAGCAATGAACAAACTTTCCAACCGGTGAGTAACAACTGGAGGGGCTGTGTCAATCTCGAGCTGAGAAGTTGGTTAGTTTGTATTGTACTGCTATCTTAGTTTATAAAACTTAATAAGAGCTTTGCAGTCATAAAGATGAAATTGGTATCATGAAACAATAATCAAAACTGGGGTATTTCCAGGTGCACATCCTCTTGCAATATCCAAATACCCCAAGACTTAACAGTCATAAACGAATCCCCGGGTTTCTAGGTGATATCTTGTCTGCTATATTCCGGCTGATTTTGATTGGTTAGTTTATCCTGCTAATTGTATTCATTTGTAGATAGATAGATAAGACTGGATTTTCACTGGATTTTAATAAAACAATACAGAAATAATTAATGAAGTGATTTAAATAACAACTAGAAACTTGAATTAATGATTCACCAGGTACTTAGCGGGCCTTTATAAAAACATCCACTTTGAGTATCAACAATACTTTCGTGAGAACAACTTATTTCCTTGAGGTATTGTATCTTAACCAGTAGATTAATGACAGCAATTTCAACTTCCCCAACTAAAGTAGAAGCTTTCAAAGAGGAATACTACTTAAATAAATGGTAAACATTATTTTATTGTGTTTCTGTTTATCTTTCCCTCTATAGATAGCACGTTTATAGACAAGCGTTTTATCTCATTCAAATACAAAAACAAACACCAACTTTAAAGGAGATTTTAGAGGCGTATTCTAAATTAGGATTTATTAAAATATCTTATAAACAACACAAGAGGTAACGTTACGGCATGCAGGTCTATAAGAGGGAGAACGGTAGAACGGAAGCAATTATTTTGTCATGATGGTCATCTCCATCTAAGAATCAGGGGATTGTCCAGCTTCTCGTTGATCCGCTGTACGCCTATGCTAGCCTGTCTGGTAATTTACAAAGTTACTAACTTTGTGTGCTTTAAATTCCTCAGTATTAACGTGCTTGGTGGCTTAAAGAGTTGCAGTGGAGCAGAGAACACTATTCAGAATATAAAAATGCATCTCTTTAGCATTCGTATTCATTTATTGCGTGCTTTTCAATTCCTAGCTCACTTCTTTCCCGTTCTCCCATACCTACGATGTTTCAATACACCTTTAGCTCTCCACTAAAATCTTCATCTTCTAAGTTGAGAAGCGCGTAATTTCTATGAGTTCTGACTTGATTGGGTTCCTAAAAGTGGTTCTGCTGACTGGATATGGTGTTATTTAATATTCTAAGGCATAGGTAAACGAAAATTGACCACCTGAAGCTAAATTGTACCAAAAACTCCCCTTGGATACAATCACAACACAGGCGCACACAACGGCCGACAAATCTTGACCGAATATCTACACACATTCAGGAGCATTCACTCACAAATCTGTCCACAAATCAGCACTACCTCACACACTGCCACCCGACAAAGAAAAAAATTCTGCAGGAACAGCAATACGATATTAGTGATATTAGTCTAGATACAAGAACTCCTTCTCTACTTTTACTTTGGTTTGCCGAAAAGCACAAAGGCCATGGTGTCTTTCTTCTTGCCTGATGGACAAACTTCTACGTATTGTATTTGGAGCAAGCATTTGATATTTTTTTACGATTTCAGAGCAAAGAAAATGCCAGTATTTAAGCTTTATTATTTTTATTACTGACGATAATTAAAAAAACCGGTTATCTCTGTTAGCCGTGTGATAGCATTTGAACATGCCGATTATTGCCCAGTAGGTGGTAAAACGGCAAAAGAAGTCGAATAGGAGATAATGATAATATTAAAATATCAAGAACCTTATTTCACTTCAATTCTAGTAATACTGGAAATATAACTTTCTGAGAAGTTAATTTAATGGAGTGATTGATCGTGTCACTATGAATTCCTTTTTATTTTCTTACAATCGTGTACAGGAATATGCGATTTTCAAGGTCATTCCGAAGTATATCAGAGTTTACGGCAGTTAACTAAATATGAACTCCCATGAATTGATTATCAAGCAAAATTAATAAATTAACTAGCAATATTATTCCACAAAGGATCCATAAAATACCCCAATTTAAAATTGATTTCACTAATAAAATAATGAGTACTGCGCTTGCTCAGCAAATTTGTGTAGTATCTTTTCGCATGAAGTTCAGATATTAAAAATAAATGCTCGTCGTTAAAATTGAGTGCTAAATTTATTTTACCTTGGTGAGAATTAGAAGTGATACCTTTCTTTTCATTTGCGAAAGCAAATATTTCTCGTATATGTGAAATCTCAGTGACCAGAAATATGAAGTGTTCCTACACAGGGTGTGTGCCTGCATGTTTGAATGTGAAAATGTTCATGATTCCGGTGGTGTCAAAGTTCGCTTTGGTAGCTAATGGCAACTCCCCCTTGTCCCCAAGTGCATGTCAAACTGACGAAATGACACCATATCAAACTACAGCAGAAAAAGGTATATCGACATGTACGCGTATACATCGTCGCACATTTCTTGCGGCAAGAAACGTCGAAATGTTAGCTCATCGATGGTGACATCTGGATGACCTGAAAAATATTACGACCTTTAGCACTTTCTTCAGGACCTTGACAGTTTATTGACGATTTACACCTGTTGAATTTCAATTTTTGTTTAAATTGTACAATTTTAAGCGTTCAAAAGTTAGGAGAGGAGTATAGCAGGACCTAGCTACAACTTTTGTAAAATTTGTCATTTTTCAAGAAGATTAAAGTGCAGCATCTGCTTTTTACTAAATGATCGTCTTCTGAAATAATTCAAACTAGCGTTGTTAATTTGAAAGTAGCTAGAGCTCCGGTTAAGACAGAGTTTTATCGATCATTCTGCTCAATAAGCCTATGTTAAGGAGTACTTCTAGAATCAAAGCTGTAAACCTTAGTAATTGCCAATCCAAGGTCTTTTATTTATGAAGGTGGGAGTAATGTCACCACCCAGCCATTAAACTTGAATAATTTGTGACACGCGTTTTCCTCATTCATTCAACGAAATTCTAATGAATGCAACCCTGGGTCCTTTAAAACCGCTCCACGTTTCAATTTTAAATGATTTCCCAACCAGAAATAAGTTCTCCAACTCCCTGAATCTCTAGAAAGCAAATAGTTATCAACCACAAATCGAGACTCTAAGATCTTTTAATTTTTCAGAGAGATATCAACATAGTCTACTTACTGGTGGCACCGCATTTGCTTCATCTAATTCATTCAAACAAACTTTTATTAATCCAAAATCATAACTGAATAAAAGTGAGCAAACTGCAATAGGGATGACTCTATTGTTATATTTGATAGCAATTCAAAAATCTTTATCAAATTATAATCATGAGAAAACACTAGAAAAGGGGAGTAAGAAGCGAGTCCGAAAGGTTTGAAACGAGGGCATAGGTCATGGAAAAGTTAGTAAGATTCCTTATTTGAATTAAGAAAAACCAAGGTCTTTCATATTTACACAAGAGTTATAGTTCACTGTGCAATATCCTAACATTCGGCCGTGGTGACTTGACTCCTGGGTTCATATGTGCAATGCTGTCCACAATATCCAGATCTTGTTGCCTGTTCATTTTACTCAATGGTCGATAATGCCACTTCGACGCATTTGAATATAATAAGAACCAAGGAGAGATAAATGAGACAGGTGAGGTCAAAGTTTAAATCGATCTGCATAAAATATTCACATAAAGGCTTTTTCAAATGAAAACTTTTTACGTGAAAACGATTGGCATCTCATCCGATTTCTCCTTAAGAATGTTTCAATCGAAATCAGTGCTCATACCTTTGAAGCCGCAATATATTCCATTACTGATCATAATTCAAATGCATTAAACAACCTAATATCGGAGTGCTAACTAGAAATTAATTACATCGAATAAAAAAAGGAACCCTCGGACTTTGAATTATTTCCTTATGTGTAAATTTTTGTGTAAAAACGGGGCCAAAGCTTCGTCATGTCTAACCATCTCGTTATATGCTTTGATATTCGATAGGCTTTTCCGTTTGCAGTGGTAATGGTGCTCTTCTGTGAAGTTTGGGTTTGATGCTCATTGGTGAATATCTAGTAACTGAAATGCCCAACCCTGTCGGTTGGCTGGCAGAATTCGAGTTTCCCACCAGGAAGACTGCAAGATGATACCAAATGAGTATTAGAAAACGCTTTCTTGAATAAACTCTAGAGTTATATTTGAAACTCCGTCTTGTTTCTATCTTCTGGTTATCTAATGATCATCCACCCTGATCGCATATTTTTAAATAAATAAGATGTGAATTCTGCAAAACTTAAGATGTTTGCCAATCTTTTCTCTATTCTGTTAAAACTGCCAGTTGTTGAATATCGTTTGAGGTTATTTGCTCGTCTTAGCAAATGGAAGAATAAATGAATTGAAGCGGCAAAACCGACCCTTCTTGATTGAAAAATACCGATCAATAAACACTGAACCTCACAGGCCAGCATCTGATATAATTCATGAGACGAAATGTACGATTTAAAGTTGGCGAAGTGAATCATATGAAGTAAGAATTCTTGATACCTTCAATTTGCTCTCTGCATCTTACTGAAGCCCACCCATTTATCATTTGTTTGGCTCCTTGTCATTCCAGGTCAGGTGCCTCCTATAGTTCAAAATTGCAATATTTTATTGTACTAACCTGAGTAACAATAGTAAATTCGCTGCTCTTTAGGTCAGTAGTTTTTCTAAAACAAAGTAATTGCGCATGAGAAGAGTGAATTGTATATAAAAACACCATAAAAATTGCATTTATGATCGGAAATTTACTTCAAAATGCAACCTAACGATCCAGACATCCAAAGGTATCGTGCCCAATCAGACCTAGTGTTCGATCTTAACGGAAAGAATGGCAGCTATGAACAGATTTTTGTCAGACATGAAGTTTTAGAGTTATTATTAATTGTGATTCTTTTGTTATTACGATCACTCATAATAAACAACATAAAGCACCTTCTTTAAAAAAATCCGCCAACGAATACACTGTTTCAATATAAATTTCGAAAATCAAGGCCACCATTTTCTATCATCAACTTCTGTTGCTTAGTAACAATCACCTTTTATTTTTTATAAATTATTATTGAGTGGCCTAGATATTATAAATAGAGGTATATCACAATTACTGACCCTCGGAAATACCTAAAAAGAAGACAAAAAGGAATAGCGACGGCAGAGAAGAAAGAAGTATCAGATTAACTAACCGATAGTAACATCAAGTACATAATCTGGAATCTTGCCGTGTTTTCTACGCTAATGGCACCTGGAAGGTGTTATCAGTAAAACGTGATGTATCCGAGTGAGATATTAATGTTTAAAAAACCAGTGGAATGAAATACCCGAAGAAGGAAATCTTTATTACTAAATTGCCAAAGATAAAATATAAATAAGTAATTTAATGCAACTTAAGCTCTCTAATAATTAATTAAATCTGATAAGTCAGAAGATCGAACATGATTGGATGGATAAGTAGAACTTTCCATAGAACTTCAAGTGAAGAAGGGAAAGCGCATTGTGAAATTGGAAGATTTTGTTCCTCAAGTCAACGATATGTTATTTGTCCTTAAGGACTTAGTTTGAGCAGTTAGCAGCGTTCTTCCAATTGATGGTCAGTTTTGAATAATGACGGTTGCAACTATTGACCTTCAACATCAAAAATCTATATTTGCATACATTTTCAAAATCTCACATTTTACAGACTAGTTCACATTCGTTTAAAATTGGATGAACGATCACATCCATAATTGACTCACCTTCAAAGACCGAGTGATGACGCAACTCCCATCTTTGAAGTTCCAGACCTCTTAGTTGGCATAATTTGTTATTTAGAACTAATGACAAAGATGCCGACTGATTGATATAAGTTCAAATAATTTTAACATATTTCATCTTGTTAGAGTTTAATCGACTTGAATACTAATATTCTCACAAATATAATAAATATTAATAAATAATATAGTTTATTTATCATATCAAATTAAGAGATGACATTTCTTTATTTGATCCTAATATAGAAATTACAAATAATTTCACAAGCCAATAAAAGTGAAATTAATCCATCTTTATATAAGGGATTCATTTGATGGAAATCTCGCTTCCCAGATCTCCACCTCAAGAAAATTTGAGCAAAAAGAGGCGAGTGTTCGCCAGAAAGAAGGCGATGCTTTTGAAATATGGAACACAAACATTTTCTCACGGCAGTGACGATCAATGAGAACTTCAAACATCCGATTTCCGAGAGCTTCAAATTTGTAAGAGATTAAAGTGATTAAAGTGTTCTTTTTGCAATTTACATCAAATTCAATGCGAGTCACTTCAAAAGAGACTTTTGAGAAAGTATCAGCAGAACTGGATAACAGATATTCCTCTGAGCTGAGTAAAAAAGGAGCAAACATCTAGGACTCCATGACCTAGAGTTATATCTTTTGGTTTGGTTATTATTATTACAATTATTTAAAATGCTTTCCTTTTAGCGTAATTTTTATCGATTTGAATTGAATAAATTTGAAATTCTACGCTTATAATTTGCACCTGAAGAGAATAATCAGAACCACGAAAAACGTTCCAATCTGCACATATGAGTCACGGGAACACCACTGGGGATCTCAGTGTCCAGGTGCGTTTTAATCCGTAACCAGCATCAAGATGATGAAATAAATGCAGCTGGACAGCATCGATTACCTACTTCATTGAAGATCGTTTTATAAAGTGGGGGTTTAGTTAGACTTCGCCTACCTCATATTCAAGTTGTGAATATAAATATAGGTCAGGTAGGTGCATCAATAGCACTATACATAATGGTAGGGAAGTGTAGAAAAGAAGTCTAGACGAGATCATGGGGTATTATTTACACTAAGGGTGTGAAAAGCGATATGGATGTGGAGATTCACTCGTCTATGAGGATTAATGACACGTTAATAGGGGCGGGTCTTGTCTTCATTCCTTTTACTTCACGTGTAATTGATACAAATGCATTACTTTGGCCCCCGTTTCTAAAATTCATGCATATTGATTTCCAAGACCCTTGATGAAATGATCAGCAAAAGAGACATTATCAAAAAGAAATTGGCCTTTAGCCACCAGTCTTTCGACTAGTATTAATCAGATACAAATATAAGTCTAAATATGATGACCTTTAACTGGTACCCTGTCAGTAGACACTTGCTTCAAATTGACGCACTGATAAATGCTAAAAAAATGTCCAGTTTTCAACCACGAAAGAAAAGGGCTTTGAAAAGTATTAAGCAGGACGGCAACTAAATAGGTCGGAATGAGCATTTCACATACCAAGTAGTCTCACAGAGGAGCCTGTATGAAGGCGCACACTGCTGAAGCCAGTGTAGACAAATCCTCGCTGCTCCAGACTCTTATTACTATAGACTGTGTCTGTTGAAGAAATAAAGCATCTAGAGATGCTACACTTCCATCTTCTCTCTTATTGGGTCCGAGCCAATAGTAGGCTAGCAATAGTATCTCTATTACAATAATGGGGGGGGGGGGGTAAAATTTACAACAATTGTATTAAAGTAAAGTTTGTATTAGTTACGACATTCGCTGGATGTACGAAAACTGGTCTAAAAAATGCTCACACTGAAGATCAAGTTTAGTCACCAGGACCGGTTACTTTATTTGATTATTCATAAAACTAAATGCAATTGAAATA
The DNA here is from genome assembly GCA_900708905.1 of Hymenolepis diminuta. Taxonomy (NCBI): domain Eukaryota; kingdom Metazoa; phylum Platyhelminthes; class Cestoda; order Cyclophyllidea; family Hymenolepididae; genus Hymenolepis; species Hymenolepis diminuta. The sequence continues at coordinate 5,025,746 of CAADRB010000005.1, read as the reverse complement.
AATTTTTTGTGGATATCTTGATTAGGCTCCGCAGCCAAAGTAACATTGATATTGATAACCGATTTTCAGGTCAAAATTGGGTCAGATGCGGAACAGCCCAAGCTCTTGAAATGTTATTGCTTGATAAGTGGATTGACCCCAGTATGTTGTAGCTTTAATTGCGGACTTGACCCCAGACGGCCGAGTAAGGAAGCAATTCGTCAATCAGATCGCAGCGCAAATTTGCTCGTCACCCAAGCAACAGATAACCGTAGCACTGAAATGATTAGCGTTTATTGCCGTATATTCCGAACTTTGGAAGATGCGCAATAATCTGGGTTAAATGTATGCAATACTGATCGCATGTATTTTTCATAACGGAGATTGGTGTTTCGGTATCCATTTTCTTAAAAATATGATCGAGGTCTGTCTGGTAATTCTTTAAAACTTATCCGTGGCAAGGAAAAATTTACAAAATTTATTGTAATGAGCATCTGAGCGCTGCGAATTTCAAAGTATTCCAGTATCAAGTTGTGGTAAGGATACCGAGCAGAAGTAGAAATTTGAGTCGATGCATTAAGAGAGTCATACAAAGTTTGAATCTGGATTGAGGTCACAAGCTTTTCGCCTCCCGCATATAATTTCTTGTGTAATTTTCTTATCTTTCGATTTCAGAATTTGAGAATGTGTCCACCACATTATGAATGAGCTCATGTTCATGGCGTCCAGGGTTAACTAACCAGTTAATTAATTTAGATTGTTGGCAAAAAATTCTGATTTTGGTTTCGATAAGCATAAAATCGAATAAATGATCTATATATATAGGTATTAATAAAATAAATCGAAGAAGTTGTACATATTTCAGCTCTTACTCAGCACATGGTGAACCAAAAGGAAACGGCCTTGAGATGACCTGGTTTAAACAACGAGGTTTCTAGAGAGAACGCATAAATTGTGCATTTAGACCTTCATACATTTGCCCTTTTCAGTAAAATAAATAGTTTGAACGATGATCCTCTACGCATTCTTAAAATTACTCCTCTATGAAAATACGTCGCCCACGAAATTGCAGTGATATCCTTAGGCACCCATCACTCAAACTCCTATCCGTCATATCCAGACAAGTTTATCGATTCTCCTTTTTCTATCATTGTCCTGTTTCATATGAAGGTACAACTGCACTCATATGTGACTCATATAAACTCTCCTTGTATTTTCACTCACATACACACACGCTTGTCATAAACCTGCTGAGGTGATAAAGACAAAAATAATCGGAAACTGAAATTTTGAATCCTGCAAAAAAAGATGCACTGGATACTAAAACTTCAGAGAATAATGTGCACAGATATGAACTTTCCCATTTTTACTAGAGATAATTGGCTATCTCCACATTTACAATCATAGTTCGAGTTATCCGAAATTCTATCGATTTTTTATTTGAATCCACCAATCTATTATGACTGCTCGTCGATCAGAATATGCATTTGTATATGAGTTAATATACCGGCGGTATTGCTTGAATACTTCCAACTCTATGGAGGTATTTGAGATTTTTCTATTCTTTGTACTTTAAATAAATATTAATCATGTCAGTGCACAAAATTCAAAAGGTTTAATCCTGATCACAAGAAACAGTCCAAGAAGCGATAAAAAGGGGAGGTCAAAAAGGAGTATGAAATCAAGTTTGAATGTCAAAAGTCTTACTTTATTTGAATTCTGGAAGCATTCAGGTGTTCACATTCTCATGAAGGGCAAAATTCATTCATTGATATCCGAGTATTCTAAAGATAAATTAATCTCTGGCCTTCTGGATGATTTTATACCTGCGATATTTGGAGCTTTTTCACCAGTCGATTTAATATAATGGTTGGTTATACCACTCTGACTGAGTTGTATCTTCGTACTTCCCTAACCAGATGAAGTTTTCTCAAGGTGAACTCTTAAATAACCTGCTTGTAAAGGGATTTTAATTAAAGCTATCATTTGACCTTTTAAGTGACAGCCTGCGTGTTAAATTCACGCATCCACCTTCAGACATCTATCGAATTCGACAGTTCTGACTGATTTCACGGTGATCATTAACACTGTCAGTCAGCTTTGACATTTAGAAATGCGGAGGAGTGGGGATGAGGGTCAGTGACGGGAGCGTCGGATGACTCATGATAGACATGACATCTCATGTCGGTGTCAAGTATCCCCTATATCACTAATAGGCCAAAAGCCAAATTTAATTCCCCTGATACCAACAAATGAATAATATCGAAATCACACAGCTGTCAGAATTTTGTTTCGAATGTTAAATGTTAAATAGTTTGATCCTGTTCATAGGTACTGGTTAGAAGATTAATAATTAGGAAATTGATTGATTGATGGAGAGTGAAAACTGAAAACTGAAAAATACCTTAATGTGAGTAAGAAACCAAGGCTACCAAGAATGTCAAAGTGGGAGAAGCCGTTGGTAAAACGATACCAATGAAAGATGGAAAAATTTCATTAATATTTTGGATAAAAATGACTATTTTTGTCAGAAAAGAATAAAATTAAAAATTTTACATTTTATTGCATGTTATTATTAAATATTTTAAAAAGTATATTTCATTTAATTGGACTAATTGGTTAATATTATAAACAAGATGCAATTGTGCGGTCGTCGACGCAAGATTTACTCACCGAAATTGTCCATATAGAATTTTATCCTTTTAATGAGCTTCAGCAAATTAAAACGATGATTCCATATGGATTTAGGCAACGGAGGGAATTGATAAACTGCTCAAAGTCTCGGGTATGAGTCACACTATTCGGAGAAGGAGATAAACTGGGTAAAAAATGATAAGCGAATCGTATTAATGGGGAGTAAATTCACTACATGCTTATTGGTACTCATTACTACATAATGTTAATCGTTACATTAAGGGGGATGGAGAATATATGGGATGTTATAATCAATTAGGGAGCGTATATACGAGAGAATAAACCAATCTTAATGGGATATCCTTCTCAATTAAACTAGCTGTCAGCTAGTTTAAAGATTAATAAGATGCATTGCTTTAAATGAATAATGCTTTAGAGTTCCAAACTCGACTTGAGTCTTTAGCTGAGACAGCGCACAAAGTAGGAAATGCCTCAAGGCGTTAATTAGTCGAAGATAATTGCTGATTCATCATCAGCTTGTGTTCACAAAGTGGTGTCATCTTTCTTCCGGGGACGCCCACAGAGGCTCACACTTTTTTTATATTTTCTCATCCAGGCACCGGGTGAATCAGGCAAAAATAGAGGAAACTACCTGCCTTGCTAAAATTGCAACAAAGACAAGTCTCGTAGTATATTCTTTCATCTTAAACGTAAGTGACCGGTCAGAAGACTTCATAAAATCCGAAATAAATGTAAATTCGAGAAAAGCTACCTGATTAGTTACTAATAGCGTTTTTATTAAAGAATACCTCACCTCACCTCACCTAAGGGTGGTATTTACGGCTAATCCTTTCTTATCAGCATCCCTAAATTCCTGAAGTTCAATTTAGTGCAGGGGTTTTGCTCTGTCGAAAGTGCATTAAAAAATTTTATAATTCTACAATAGGGAATTTACTAGTAAAAGGTGAAAGTCATTAATACGATGTTAGTAAAGAGGTCAGATTAGTAAAGTTTAATACTGGCTCGCTAGCTGAATTAATCATCTAGCTCGTACTTCTAGCATCCCCCGGCTTTAACCTTGAAAGTTTCCAAAGTATGCCACAATAATTGTATACAACAATATAATTGTTTTAAACTTCGTATCTTAGTGACAACGCTTGAGAAAAATTATTTGAAGGCACGGTATTACATGACTTCAAATATGAGGTCAAATAATCTTTAAACTACTAATGTGCCATTAATGCGCATTCAGTAATGTTAGGTCTTGTCATCTACAGACACGTTTACTGTTAAAAGCCTATATGAAGTTCCTGACCACCGGTCAATTAGACCTGGACTTCGCACAGATGAATTTACTCAGGTACCTCGGGAAAAATCCTGAAATTGGAATGTTGATTGGGTAATTATAAACTGTATCCATTGCAATAAAGCGCGCGATCTGAATTCAAATACTTTTCCACGATGACAAATTACCTTACCGTGAGGAATAAATAAAGAGGACATGTGACTTCTATAGTGCTTCTATCTAGTAAACTGTAAATCACAATAGTATTTATTAAAAACTTAAGTAAATTAAATTCAATGATGTTTTAAAGATGGTGCATTTTGGGCAGCCATGAGGAGTCTAAGGATAGCCGGGTAATTGAGAGTCTCTAAAACATTTGCTCAGAACCACGTTAACAAATGAGAAAAATTATTTTGTAATCATAATTAAGAAATTATATATAATGTATTCAGGGTTTCATTTACTTGCAAGGCAAGGCCGACCATTCCATTGGTCAGCGAACTCTGAAAGTCGGGCAAATTGACTCACCCAGATATTAAGGGATAAATCATGGAGATTGAAACTTGTATGATATGAATGTGAATTATACAAAATATATCTCCTTACATCATAGTTTCATAAAATACTCTTATAAACTCTGCAACAAAATCCTAAAAACGTCCAATAAATCAGTTAGTTTCCGCATACCAACAGACTTCTTTCTCTTTATATGGGGACCCCTCTTATCTGATACTTCAAAAGAACCTTTTCATAAGGCTTTTTCGTACAAATATTGGGTCACTTTAGAGAGGAGGATTTTCAAATTTCTCCAAGATATTTGGCTATATAAAGTTCTAGCTACTAAAGGAATACCAATTGTGTAATTATCTAACTTGCAGGTCATCTCACAGTCAGGCATTGCTCAATTAAAGGAGAATACCTTTAGTAATTCCATTAAGAAGGGAGTACATAGAGAAGATGTGTTCCATAATTAATTTGGTAGTCTCATAATAAGAGAGATAGGATTGGTTTCCACACTATTAAGTATCATTATGTAAAGTTCTAAAACAATAGCTCTTTCTTCAAAATGTCGGTTCCGTCTATGTGAAGATCCCGTATGCTGCTTAACACCATATAAGGAAAATTTTACCTCCTCGGTGTCTGGAAAACGATATGAATTGAAATTCTAAGACTGACCTTTGTAATAATACAAGCGGACAATAAGCACTGGATATGCAGGACAAGAATTTGCTCCAATGGAGACGGAGAATCCTGAGAGTTAAATTTGGAACGCGAACTATCCAATAAGTAAATCTTGAAAACTATTCCAAAAAACGAATGATATTTAACTTTATTTTTAGTATCTTCTGATCTCCCGCCTTTATCATTTATCATACTTACCGTTAACCGATTTCAAATGCACAAATATTGGAATTAAAAATAAAAATAACGTTCTTTTTCTTTAAGAATCTTCTAGAAAAGAGAATTTTAGCCCTTTTTTATTATTTTGACGATGTAAAAGTAAACTAAGATGTTTAAATTGTCAAAATGACTAATCCCCCTACACCCCCTTGACCTAAACTGACCTGTCTATGATTGAATTTCAGAGACTATTAACTTTTTTACCCTTTACAGGCATCCAAACCTGCCTAGGCACTCAATAGACCTGTACTTTTAGGGTAACACTTCAGCCAACACCAAGAGAAATTTGGCATTTCATGACAATTAAGTTTGCCGGTGTGATTGCTTTTTTAACCAAGATACTTACCGTAATTGGCTTTGGAAACCATTCTTTTGAAACATTGAATTTTTTGGAGAAAGATTAGATGCAATTCAAACAAATTCCGTTGGTTGATGACAACAGAAAAGAGGTTCTACTTAGACCGTCTAAAAAAATCAGACTTTCTACTTTAAAAGTGCACTGAAGCTAGACATTTGCGTATACGTGATAACTGCACATTAATAATGCTTTAGTTCTATAAAGGTACTTCGGAAATAACTGAAACTTTTCAAATTCACTAAGGGAAATTTGACCAACACGACACTGATATCTGAAAGGTACTTCAAAGCCTGTCTTTTGGGAAACTTGCGTTCTATTATCCCTGTTGCTGACCGGAATTACTTATTGTGAGTGCCATTCATATCACTGGAAGTGTCCCGAAGATCTTCGATCTCGTGTCATTTGACTCTGTAGATAGAATGAACATTTTTATTATTGGGCCACAGACGCACAGTAAAGGCTTTTTGAGCTAATCAGCGAAAAATATCAATTTCAATATTATTTCACTTTTCAAGGGGAATAAATATTTATTTATCGATGATGTATAATATATTAATAATTCATTTAGTGATAATAATTATAATTCCCAAGTTTATAATAGGAGGGCGCATTCCATTGCTTATCCTGGGTTAAGGAGTGGCCTCATTGAGACTCTCTGATGGGAAACACAAATTTTGTCAGTTTCTTTATTAACCGAACTTAACCTATGCGTTTGATCGTTCTGCAATTGCCACAAGTCTACTCCTGGACTTCTGAACGGATTTCTGGCCATGATAACCACATTTTATTTAATAATTGATTTAAATGAATGATTGATCGCATCACTTAGACTCATTTGTACCTTCTTTCAGTCATGAACAAGTTGATGAGACTTGCAAATGCATTTAAATTCAGTAGAATTCCGTAGGCTTTATTCAAAGTGAACTATAATAGTTTAATCCGTTGAAATGTGCTAACAAAATACAGGCTGCACAACACCGATCATTGATCGATATTTGTCGGTGCAAGAGAATTCATTTCAGTTTCATATAAAATCCTACGCATTCTGCTCGAACTCCGAAAAGGTAGAAATCCGAGAGAATTACATTTTTTGTAGATATGGTCATGAACTTAAGGTATTTACGTTAAATGGCTCGTGCCGGAAGGTGTGACATAACACCGTCTCGGAATAATAGTTAGAGAGGGAAGGAAAGTTCCACATGCCCAAAGTCGTGCGTGTTTTCGTGAAATGTCAGGGTATTGTGGCATTTTGTCCCTCATGATTTAACCTTTTATTAAACGTCTGAAACCGCCAACCCCAAATCCATTGTGTAATGCTAACAAGAAATTTTAACTGATTGTCCTCTGCTAAAGAATTCTATTTAAATATTCCAAGATAGTATTTGACCACCGAATGAATTCCTTAACTTTCCAAACTGCTGAATCCTTATTTATTTAGTCCATTTGAACAAAGATGACATCAAAGATGGGATTTGGATAGGGAGTACATTACTTTCAATAAGGGGTGAATTGAGAGAAAGAGAAGGATAGATTGGAGAATATCATAGATTCAGCAATGGTTAGGGTCTCTTTAGCCTAAGAAGCGTCGTCTTTTCGAGAGTCTTGAGAGGATTCTATCAGAGCCAGCCCTTCAAAGGCATGTGAGTAAAATTACAGAATACTCTGTCCTAATAGAGAGAAAGGTTTACATTCATGTGGGATCGTTATTATCTCCTAATCCATTTCTCAAAGTAAATGGATTGTGTGGAAACGCCATTCCCATTTTTAGAGTTCTCCAGTCGTTAGCTGGTCAGGTTTAGACGAATGTCCTTCTGACGACGAGAATGGTAGAATTATACTTGTTAACAAGTTTTTACATAACTGCTTTCATCGGAAAGTTGAAATAAAAGGACCTAACACTAGAGATTGGATTTTTTCGCTTTTTTTCTTTAAATTTAGTGACTTGTGCATAAAAATAAGATTAATATCGTTTTCTGTAAGAAAAGTTGGATTAAAAATAATGAAGATGATGCAATTAATTGAGTTAAAATAATTTTTCAAACCCGTTAGTACATTTGCATGAGGATTATGTTTTTATTCCACATTTTTAAAGTAACCTATGGGGGTATCAAACAACCTCCTCCTGCGAAATTAAAATTTTATTAAATTAGAAAAATACACATTGGAGAAAAAAATATATCTTAGATTCTCTGAGCTAGGACCTCACCAGCCCTCATTTAGGTGGAATACCTGTCTTATTCTACGGAAAATATACAGAATATACTAGTTAGGTGACATACGCTGTCAATACTGTCAAAATAGTGAAATTGGACATGCTTTGAACCCTCCTTATATGCCTGTCAAAATATGTTGTAAATCCGATAACTATTCGCAAAATATGTTATTTGAAGCCAACTGACTACGTGAAATTTCCATTTGGCTTAAACGGAGGAGAATTTTGTTGCTACTTCTCATACCATTTTCGAAGGAAATAAGTTCAGATCAACTATTTGTTAGTTATCTTACCACATAGCTGTGGTGTTTTTTGAATCTTCAAGAAATTAGCAAATATAATATAAAAAACATACTACAATTTCGTAAAATATGACTTAATTGAAAATAAAAACCTACTTTTTCTTTTGTCTAAGGAGAATCCATCTTCATACTTTGGCATCGAAGTTTTCACCCTCACTCTTCAAGACGCGTTATTTGGGTATTGCAAAGGTAAGGATTATGATCGGTGTTACTGACAAGTGCTCCGTTTGAATATTTGGTTAATACCCCATTTGTATTCAAATATGATTATTGATAAAGTATTCTACGGTCATTCTTTGGAAGAATTAGATATGAAAACGCAGAAAAATTTTAATCCCGTGATTCCCCTTCTGACCAAATATGGATGCAAAAAAATTTTAATTGTAGCTAATACAAATTTATTTATGAGACACCGGCAGTAATTTACTTACAATTAATAAGTTCGCGTCCTACTAGGTGCAGATAATGTCTGATAGCATCCTCCTTGATCTGAAAAATTTCTGTCCTCGTTAATGGGCAGGCAGGAGCACTGACTAAGTACCCACTTGGGGCAAAGACGGCCTTTCCTTTTAATCATCATTCTTCCAAGTTTTAAGTGGAGGTATTTAGCCACTTTTCTAATAATTGGTATTTGTAAATAAAAGTATTCATTCTATAACCTCATATGCCTCGTTTACCCAGAAAGAACGGTTCAATTTCGAAGTGCAATGAAACGGGTAGATGCATTTCGGTTCAAATTGGGATTAAGTATTGTCTCATGCGATCAACTTAAATGATGGTTTGTGTCAAAGATACGATCTGGACTGGGTATACACCATTTCACATATAACGCCTACTGAGGCGAAAATAAAAGAAACTTGAGGGATTTTCAAAATAATTGCGTTTTTTCAGTATTTAAAAAAAATAACCTCGTCCAGTGAGAATTTTGAAAGTATTCAAGCAGCACGAGAGAAGTAGATTTTGATTTTCTAGAACGAATGAATCCCGCTTTTTCCAAATCCAGTTAAGATTCATGCGAATGCAGAAGAAAGCGCATATACAAACTGGTCATGTTTAAAAGATTAGATGATGACGCCGCTGCCATCATTATATGTTATTCAACATATTCTGGATGGATTTTTTTCCCTTCAACATCCAAGATAATAGAATCACTTACTTATCCTTTTTACTTAGGTCTGTAGAATGCACATCTTCAACAGAAATGATTAGCTCCTGTTACTGAATAACGATCCATCAGTATCCTATTCCAAGTCCGCTTTTTTACCGCCGCAGTTTCGAGTACGCTAATTAGTTATGATAACTCAATTATGTGTATTTTTATTAACTGATACTTTAATATTTTGTTTTGACATCTACATTAAATACTTGTGTAAATGCCAATCGTCGTCGGTTGTCTCGTCGTAGAGTCATACTTGATTTCTTCAAACCTAAATCGAATTTTAATATAAATCTTACTCATAAATGATTGAAAGAGACGTATTAGAGTTCTCTTCGAGTGACCACTAGTGAGCTTTGTTGGGTTTAAAACGCCATTGGTAATTTCATCTACATACGAATGCTCGGAAGAAAATGACTTTACGCACAGCCAACCATTCAATTAAATCACCTCTTCAACGAGCTCTGAATATTTTTAATGTGAAATCAACTAGAAATTTGTAGAAATAATGTCAAGCAAACTGGATACTACAAAGTTAACTATGTCCTTCAGAGAAATGTCGGCAACTCAATACTTCCTGAATTTAAGTAGGACTCTTAGCACCGTGACTTCACATTTCATTCTTGAACGTTCAGATACTAGATCTTTAGTAGAAACTGTAACATGGAGAATAATAATCACCTAATGAGTTGAAGCATAACTCCTGACTTTATTCATTTCATAAGCAGAGCTTTGACTCTTTATCTAAAAGCATTGAGAGCAAAATGTCAAAGATGACAGCCTTAACTCTATTTTGAAAGTGAAAGGGAGAATTTAAACTTTGTTCGCTTATAAACATTTGATAGAATACCTTTAGGATGGTAAATAGCCTATCTTATCTTTTTCTTAAACGAGAGTTCAAAATTGTAAATGAAAACGGCTCTTTAATTAAATATGCTGACTTTTATCGTTTTCAATTATCTTTCGTGTCAAGTAAACATATTTGCGTGTCTAGAGACAAGAACAATACCACCTTTCAATATTTTAAAGTGATTAACCCTGATATCAATCAAAAGTGAACTTGTCTACCAGTTAGAAGATTAAGAACTTGAAAGAAAATGCGAAAACTATGCGTTTGAGACCCGATATTTGGTGCGATTTTCGTCAAACTACCATTTAAGGGGAAACTCCAACCTATCAGTACACTCTAAAATATATCGTTCCGTAAGAAGCCCTCAGACTTGTGAGATATAAATCACAACTAACAATTTACATATAATATGCATCTCCACATCTTTCCAGTCACTGATTATTTGCAAATAGAGTTCTATGCAAATCTTTGCCTGGAGTTTCAAATGTGTACATTGCCGCCACACTACCGGTACTGAAATATCATCTTGCAGTATTTAATTTCAAAAGTCGATAAGGAATTAGAGTAAATGTTACTTTCTGCTCTTTTGATCTATCAAACACTGCTTACATCTGTATACAACTGAAAGTGAAAATTTTAAAACTACTCATCAGAGTCTAACGGTCTCACCTGGGGTATATTGATGGCCCTTCCACGTATAAACGATCATTCAACTAACGATTTTAAACATTAAGCTGCTAATTTCTGAAAACATACAGTCATTTATTATTAAGCCATTAAATCAATAGCTTTTAATGAAAATCAATAAAGACATAAGAAATGGATAGTTTACTATTTAATTGAATATCATCTGAGGAAAGAGAAGTTGATTAAGAATATTTTGATACTGAAACCAACTGAATTTGTGATTTGTGATGAGTTATTTTACGGATTTCATAATATGAGCATTTAAAAAGGTTTCTCAGTCAAATGTCAGCTTTAGGGGAGCCTGGTAACAGCGTCTGGACTTCGAGAGCGATCCATTTTATCTTCACTTTTATAATTTCCCTTCTCACAATTCAGCTCATACTCGTCTGATCGTGGAAGGAAGCATACATCAAGCAATAGAAAGACGTTTTTATCTAATTCCATATCAAATATGCCTTCTAGTTTTCCGCGGTTTAATTATTTCAATTAATGTAAAGAACATAAATAAAAGATTATAAAGAGCCACTTATTTTCAAATAGGGAAATCGTCTTAAATCAGGTTATTACTTGCATTCTGCGGTAGATAGAAATCAAGCATAACCACACTACCCTTGATTCAGACCGGAATTCACACACGCTTACCCCTCGCTTTCTGCAATTGGCCAGGCCGGTCTTCAACTTCAAACTTCGCGCTTCAACACCTAGCCAATCAGTGTGTTCCTAGGCACCAGCTTAACTCCGGTATAAAAGCCGGTGTAACGGGTCACCGGCTTCATAATCTAAGCCTTTATAACCCCTCTCAGATGTCAAAAAGTCTCAATAAAATGATAACTTTGGTTTTGGTGTTTCTTCTGCTGACTGCCTCTATTAGTGAAACTTATGCTTCTGGATCCTGTCGTAATTCTGATGGAACACCTATTTGTTGCACTGGAAGAACTAATTGCGAAGGGGTATCTCGTGTCACCCATATTTCTTATACCTACACAAATCGTGGCTACAGATTAGCGAATCCTAGAAAACCTCTCATTCAAAAAGCAAAGTGCTTCTGTGACGAATATTGTGTTCGAACTAATGACTGCTGTTCTGACTACCGAGAAGTTTGTTCAAAGCCCAGTAAGTTAATATTCGAGATTAATAAACACATTAACTTTTTAGAAATAAATTGTGAGGTGAGTGCATGGAGCCTTTGGTCTTCATGTAGTAGAGTATGTGGAAGGGGAAATCAGACAAGAACTAGGAATATTGTTCGAGAATCCGAAAACGGTGGTGACCAGTGTCCAATCCTGATGGAATCTAGACCTTGCACGGGGTACTTGTGCAATAGGAGACGGGTGGGAAGATCCGACTACAATGCCTACCGTAATATGGAGCTTTCTTCAGGTATTAATCATCCCTAGGCGTAATTATATGATTCTGAAATTCTCCATTTAATATCATTTCATTCGATTCAGAGGTTGCAAATTTATTACCTGTCGATGGCGATGTGGAAGAGAAGATTAAACAGTTTGATATGAGGTGGGATATCCGTCGAAAACTATACTACGGACGCCTTATTCAGCAAAATAAGACTGATATTCCAGACCCAGAGCCGTAAGTTGCAAATTATTGCCGCTAAAAATTTAGTTTTAAGTTGTAGCTAGGTGGTTCAGAATTCATACATTATTTTTATTTCATAATGTTTGCAGATCTGGACATTTTCAAAGCTACTTAAAAGTGCTTAACTGAAATCAAATGAGGGAGAATAAAACTGCAGCACTTTTAAATAACCCTCCAATCATTTCTTTGTTCTTTTAAACATGGTTTTCAATATTTACAAATAGCTGAACTTTTTCAAATATTTGGCTTTTAAAATATTGCCTACATTTAAATATCAAAATGTTTAAACTGACCCGAGCTAACTTTAGCCGCGTGGGAAAAAAATTTAGGCACTTGTTTATAAAATTAAATTATATCTAATGAATTTTATTAGAGATTTATTATTACATTTTTATTGTCTTCTATAATAATAATATTATTTTTATATAAAATGCTTATAAGATAATATTTGGTCATTTTTATATGATTATTTTAATATTATTTATAATTTTAAGAAAAAAACTGCTCATTAGTTGTGCTTATAAATCATTATTTTCTTAGTTAATTCTGTTATTATTATAGTTATTTGACTTATAATTGTTACTTATTGACATTTAATTACTTCGAAATTTTCAATCATAAAATGAATAATTTAATTTTCTTTCATATTCCAGATATTGTGTGCATTATGAAATAATAAAATCAAATGAGGCATGCAAAGCGATTAGTGCACCTCCAAAGCATCAGCAGAGTGGATTTTGGAGCCGACCTGGAAGTTTCTTCGATCGTAACTATGATACCAATCATCCTTTGTTGTCAACTGTGCTTTTGCGCCCTGGCCAACAAATCTGTGCTACATGTTATCCCAAATACATGCGTCCAGAGTTAGGTAATCATTGTCCGGGTACTGGTTACCCAGGAATGACATCGCGTTGGAGGGCTCTGAATACTTTTGACTGTCAAGGAATTTTCCGCATGATCAGTGTACCTCAGAGGGCCTGCACATGTCGACGACAACCCAACTCCTTCATTCTCACTTGATTTATCGACTTATTTCACTCTTGTTTTAATCGGACTACTTACACATCATCCATCCAATCAGCTAACCCGCTCCCCAATTCTCAAATGCTAATTCTATGAACTCCTTTATTGGTTCATTGTTTTCGTGTACTCTCCCCTATTTTTATAATACCTCGTCATTTAGGAAAAGAAAGGAGGAATTTTAGGCCCTTTCTTCCTGCCACTCAGAACATCTGCAGTGATCTCTACATAACTCACCGAATATGTAAACTTAGCTATCGCCTATGTTAGAAATTTTACAAATGATTATCTGTTTCGAATTGCTGTAGAAAAACTCCAGTTTGCTTCCTTTCCAACCTACTATTCTCCCCATTTATCCCTCTTCCAAATGACATTATTATCCTTAATTTTGTGCATTTAATTTCTGTACAAATACACTGATTGTATTCAGGTAATTCGTGGAGGAGTTTAATCCCTGGGATTGAAATGACAAAGGAATGTACTGAGAAGCATTTCATTTTGATGTCACAGCCTAGAATTTAATAATTTTAGGCTTACGAACCTAGAAAGATCGAAATGAATTAAAAATGAATACAAAATTGACCTAGGTATTCCCCTACAGTTTTAGTGAGCCCATGGAAAGTCCATAAGGGTGTATTATTGAACGTTAAAGTCTTCATATAGATCCGAGTATGTATTTCTATTGCATAGTTCTCTTCAAGTTGTTAAATTTCTTGTTTTTAATATGTTGCAAACTTTATTGTTCTCGATTATTATTACATTACGTGATTAAATTAAAAAACAAAAGCATTTACATCGGCTAACGGGTTATCTGACATTCCACGCAGGTGCCAATTGATTTGTAAGGAGTCTTCTTCAATAATAAATGTAATTATGCAGCAAAAATGTAAAGTGTCAACCAAAAAAGTAAGAATAATATTCATAACGGTGAATGCGACAGTAGCGTAATGGTCAACATGCACATCTGCAAGTTGGAGGTCATGAGGTTAATGCTTATCGAGGCACATCCATTTATGTGGGCACTGGCTAATTCTCGTTAAAAAGAGGGTAATTGAATATGAGTTTATCACAAAAGGACCTCCAGAGTGCTTTCTCTCTAGCCCATTCAATTATTGTGAGCACCTTCTTTAATGGGCTCCGAAAATAGAAGGAATAGTCAATTGTTAAAACGATAAAAAGGAGAATTTGGTAGTAGACTCATATATTGTGCCGAATTCTATATAAGCACCTTGCACTTACCCTCTCTCACACATTCGACCTTGAACTCCAATTTGAAATTAAAAGTAAAAAATTGATGTCGTGGTGTTCATTTTCAAAATCACGCTTTTCTCAGATACCTAACAAATAAATCAACAGATTTTCTTTCAACAAGATTGTATTCCAGTAGCTTTCTGGACTAAGCTCTGAGTTCTGCGCACTCAAGTTTAAAAAATTCCAGATCTATTTGAGCAGAAGTAAAAAATCAATAACTAAACTCCGAAGGAATATTTTAAACACTACTTTCTTCTCCTCCCACTAGCATTTGTTGCCGTTCAACATTTATAATTCTAAAATTTATGATTTAAAACGTTTTTCCCTTTGGATTATTTGTTATTTCCTGAAATTTGAAAGTTTATTTCAAATTTTTTTCTCTATTAATCAAATGAGTATTTTATGGGAGAAATATAACACGAATATTATGTCACTAATTCTCTCTAATTTTTCATTCTATCTCACCATCTGCGCCATATTTGGTCCTTAAGTGCCCTAGAATCAAAACCATGGAAATTATATGAAGTGCATTTACTAAGAGATTAATAAAGTCGTCTTGCATCATAAATTTTCAGGAGAAAATGTTACGAAAAAAAAATTCGCCAGAAAGTGGTTAAATGTGGTTTTTTTTAATAAAAACATGTATCATAACACCTGGACATTAATAAGTCAAGAGGTGATTGTATTAATGTATGAGGTGGCTCTAGCGTCTTGTATAGACCCGGAAATAATAAAATGGAGGGCGGAATTGGTTATGTATGATGGATAATCATCAAGGGTGAGAAATCTGACGAGGTCACTCTTTGCAAAAGAACTATTATGGCCATAGAATTAGAGGATGGTGAACAAGTTTACTCGTAATAGCTAAGATTAGTGGTGGCAGTCATTACTTGAGCACTGACCCTTGAAACTCCTAACACCGGTATTGTTCTCAGAAACTCTTGTCCCTCAGGAGTCGCCTTCTTATTTTACTATTTTCGTTGGCAAAGAAAAATGTTAACGAGTCTAAGTTGTGAGAAGCAAAAAGGGTTCAGGAAAGTGATGAAACGGAGGTTAGATAGGTGTCAGAATTTACTCTATGTGGATCCTGAATCACTGAGTTCTCCACTTTTCACGAGGGGTACCGTAATATCCAGAAGTTCAACAACCGAATTTTCTCGGTTGTCACTCGGTTTTTAATGTCACTTTGAATCATTAGCGTTTTCTTAAATCAAAACAGGCGGGTGAGACTAATAAAGACATTCCAAGCAAAGCAGCCTTCACCAGTATTTCCATGAGATGAATTCCTCTCTAATTACATTTAACAAAAGACAAATCTTTCTGCAATATTAAAACAATACTGCCGTCATAATAATTGTGACGCGAGTCCATTTGCCTCATTTGATATTTCATTTAACCTTTTGTTCCTCTCTATTGCTTTTTCAGAAACCTTTCTATTAAAGTACAAATTACGCTGACTATTGTACTTTTGTTTGTTGGAAGTGGCCATTTGTTTCGATTGCCTTAATGAATCCGCCAACTGATGCACAAATATGTTCACATTCTGCACCTATTTCCCGATGATTAATCCAGATGAATATAAAGTACAATAATATAAACAATTTATTCTTATTTCCTGCACTAATACAAAAATATTATAAAATTTAATGGTGAAAAACAATTGATAGCAATTAAGTGATAAGGGAGAGGAAATCAAAATTATATTGAATCCAACGTCAAGCTATCAAAGAGTTTCACCTCATTTACTTTCGGACTTGAGCTGCACAATAATTACTAGAGGAGCGATTCAAGCTCCAGAATTCAAATTTCACGATTCAGGAGGAGAGATAATTACTCCATCAGGACTTTAAAATATTCCATTTTTCTGAAGATTTCGTCTCCTTTTATGTTCAATTTTTGACTTTCATTATTATTATTAAAATACGGACAGCTTTAAACTCTTAACCAATTATCTTTCATTTAGGAACTTAAAGAGCAATCCACGGAACAGCAAAGTAGAGTCGTTGCGCATTTATGCCTTCTCATCACATACACATCTGAAGAGTCAGTGACAACGAGCATCCAAACAGTCGAATTCTTTTCAGTACTAACGATCATCCTATGGCCAGCAGGATGCAAAAGCTAAGGCAGATTTAAATGGGAAAATGTGCATATGGGGAAGTGACCGAGAGAGTAAATATGAAGGAGAAGAAGGAAGAATTAGGGGAAAAGATTACGCGCCAGTTCTGAATGGAGACAATGTGGATGGTATGGAACAAGCGAAATGAGGTATGGATTTCGCTCTGTTCATTGAAGGGAAACTGACAATTAGGGCGGAGGTATGAGTCAATTTAACACTGATTTGACACTCCGATCAAGTTCGCCATTTTCCTTGTTTTAATTTAACTAAATACTCCTGTTAGGTCGCATTTCATATTAGAACACAGACATTCTTGTCGAGTATCATTTGTTGATTAATAGAGAACTCAGCATCACAAGATATGAATGGGATAATGTTTACAATTGAACATTTTTATTGGAAAAAAAACGTTCAATGCAGAAGTTTTGTAATCAAGAAAAGGCGCCTGTATGATCGAGTTAATCTCAATATTCACTTGTTATTTAATAAAAATAAATCAGTACACTATCTAGTAGCCAAACGAAGGTCAAACACATTACATCACTAAAGGTGGATAAAAATCAATAAGCAGATCTGGATCATAAGTAGTATAGATGAGAAATAAAGGCGTTAGGCTTTGTAAATTGTGGTAGCAAAGTACACAGTTTGCAAAAATTTAACTACTGCCTGTTCGTCCTGTAAGGCGACGCAGTTGTTTGACAACTCCTGCCAATAACAAAGGAACACTTCTCAGCGGCATATTATTTTGCCCGATTTCTTAATATTTACTATTTTTTTAATATCTTAATGTAATCCTAAAGGGATAAGCCACAAAATTTAATCTCAACTTATTTTGAATACCTTATTTAAAGTACAAGTACTATTTTTATAAAATACGCAGTTTTAGATGCGCGCATTGGACGCTCAATTGAAATGGAATCAGTTCCAGACCATACAGAGAAACGCAACTATTCAACATCCAGTGCAAACTTGCCCTAATCACTGTCAAAAATGAGCTCATCAAGGAATCAAGCCCTCAAATATTTTCTCCGTGAAGATAAGGCATCGAACATAAACTCATGAGAAGACGTACAAACCATTAGCTCTTCCCCTTTAGCAATTAGAGGGAACATTTTTCTGAAAGAGTTACATGTTACCTTCTATGTTTACTTTTTTCTGACTTTAAAATTTTGTATTTATTAATTATCAAACTTGCAATTCAACCCAGAAAATCGGATTTTGACCTTATTCGCACAACCAAATTCTAAATCACTCTGAAGTGACACTTATTTTCCAGTATTTCTAAGTCCCACCTCTTTATTCTCCTGCTCTTTCCATTTTTTCCCATCCCTCGTTAGTATTAAATATTCTCATGATCTTACTCAAATCAGATCTTCCTGTTGGTCCTTCGGAAGATCATTTGCCAAACTTGTCCAAGCTTCTGTAGGTAGTTCTACTGACTATATGCGGTACTACTTTAAACCGCTTAACAGTGTTTAAAATTATCAGTTTGAATCAATCAATTTAACCAATAAAGAAAAATAAGCGAGTATTGATTGCCTTGAATCAATCGAAAATAATTGTGTCCACCCGATTAATTCACATGTCTGTCTCACCATTTCAGATACTACAAAATGAACCTGAATTTACCACCACGGAACTCACTAGAGTTCACTCAGGTTGGATTCTACTTCAACTACTTTATCAGTTCTTATGAATTTTCTCCCTAATTTTGAATAAAAAATGCCAGGTAATATTCTTGTTTTACTAAATCTATTTACAAATCCACTTTTTCAAGCGACTTTTTTAAAATAATATTTAATTAACGATTCAGTCATAGGTAATTACTCTTATAATAGGATAAAATTAACTGAAATAAGTTACTGCAGTGTTTTGTCTGAAATAATGGTCAAGGTCACCATTGAGGGTCATGAAATTATTTTATTTTCGAACAAGGACCTAATTTTTATGGCTTTTATAAAAATTATATAACATAATTAAATATTATAATTATATAAACTAGGTCGCATTATGCATTTCACCTCTCTCTGAAATCCTGACTATTGATATTCACTCAACTCTCCCTCACTGTCATCTGACTTTCCAGTGGAGACACGTCTGTTTTTATGGGCTCCGAGCAAAGTCTAATCTCACGTTCCCTCTATTGTTCATCGTTCCCTGCTTTCTTTCTCATTTTTCTCCCTTTTTAGTTAAGTGATTTCATTTATTATGATCGAGGTATTGTTCATTTATCTTTATTACCAATAATCCCCTGCAGCTTTACCACCAAATGTAATTTCGACAAAAATCACAAATGCGTATCGCCGCAACAGAACATAGCACACATTCACAAATGTCTAACATCTGAGCATTTTTTTCCGCCTCCTTTGTGAATGGATGTACCTCTCTTCCTAACTCTTCTAACCTTGTCACTTTTCAGTAATTTCCTTCAATAGATACGCAGTTCAATGCCGGCATGTCCATGATGGTAACTTAATTCCTACCTCTTTGTGGCTTTATTTTTGTTTTATTTAAAGTCAATAAAATCTTGCTGATTAATGAATAATGAAATTTGAGGAAAATTTGGTTTCAAGAAATCAATTCAGTGCCACAAAAATGCGGACTGGGTGCACATTCAACAACTATTAAAACAGCCAGAAATTTAAGGACGTGGATGCAATTTGAACAAGAACACATGACTTTCGGCATAATATTTAGTAAAGAGAGAAGAAAAGGAAATTGCGGAGTTTCTTCTGTAAAGTGGGATTTTTATCTACCCCTCTGTGTTCTTAAACAACATTTTCTAAGATTTTAAAAGCGTTCGGTTAAAGGAAAACAATAAATTTAAACAAATGAATTGGTCGATTAAAAACTTGTGACATCTTTGCATCTAAGCAATGATAAATAATGAGCTTTTGATATGAAAATCAATCAGAACAAGTTATGGAAATAGGGGTTACGAGAAAATTGAATTATTCTCTGGTTCAATTTTTACCGAAGCCTCTTTGGGTTTGGAATATTTGAGGACTTTTAGATCAAATAGTTTTAACGTTTAAAATGGAATAATTTGGATTAAATGTCCATTTTTTTAAAAAGATTTATAAAATCCGCCGAAATATCTTTTTTACGAATTAGCAGATAGTTACAATTTGTATAGCTCCACGAAAAGAGGGGAAAATTTTGATCAGCAAAAGTGTATAGGATTATTCATTTGTGCCATTCCATTTAAAATTTAAGGCTGGAAAGAGGCTGCAGGAGCCCCCATAAAATTTTTAAAACATATTTTTCAGGCCATATATTAAATTTAACACCTTTTATGCCAATCATTTTTACAGTTTAATGCCTCTTTAAACTGAATGCATTTTAACTCCAATACAGCTAATTGGACTTTTACTCCTCTCTCGTGATAACTCTGATTTTTTGCATATTTAATCGCATTTTAAGATTTTCGGTACAAATTCTCGATCCTCGTGCTCTATCCCTCGTCACTCATCATGCTTTTCGTCTTTTTATTTGTCAGAGTTCGTTCACTTTCTAATAAAATTTGTTTTCCCTCTCTTCAACTTTGCTGAATTTTAATCCTTAATATTTTTATTTTCCCTTGATCCGGAATCCACATTCATCTGTTGTTATTAGTTGCCTTGACTAATAACTGTAATCCCTCCAACTCTGTGGCAGAAGTGATAACAAACTCTTAACACGTGATCATCGGTGGTAGTTTTACAACTGTGCATAAAGAGGGCTTCAATATGTTCCCACCATTCTTCAATCTTAAGAATGACACCTGTGCTTTCCATATTGGTACCACATACACAGCGATAGAGAGGTACCTCTTTATAAAGATATCTGAAAGCTTAAATATTCAAGAATACGCCAACATATTATTATACATACTAATGCAACAAAATGATTAGTTTCAACTTTGGAAGGCAGCTGGTATTGAATAGCAGTAAGTCAACCAAATTATAGAGGAGGGGATCAAAAATATACAAGAAGTGGTGTCAAGAATTCAAAGAATCTTACTTTATTTGAGTTTTGGACTGAAGTTGTATAATATTTGTTAAAAGGGAACTTCCCATTCCATGATTTAACTTTCAAGATTCTGAAAGACTGAGACAGCAAAGAATCTTATCAGATAATCCGCAATTTCGCAGAGTTCCGAAACCGTCAATTTATTATTGCTGAGTTATTAACCAACCTCATATTATTGAACTACGCGTGCGTTAAAGAGGAGTGTCATTGACTCTTTGCCAATGAAAGTGAAATGAGGAGACACTGGTTGATCGATTATCATAACCCCAACTAAGGGCCGACTCCTCTGTTTTTGTAGATGAATGCTACCAAATTATGGGAAAGTAGGATGTATGCAAAATCATATGAAACCATGTCACAAAGACTTACCGTATGAAAATGTAAGCCTGAAGGAACTCCAACTTGAAAAATTAATCGATATGATGATTTTGGAGCTCAAATAAAGTACGGTTCGCCCGAACACGTGATAATATTCCTAATATTCCTTCTTAAAATTGAGCATACTCCCCCTTTGTAAAATTTCACATCCCTTATGTTTTGATGTCTCCCCACGAAGAAGTGAAACAGTATTAGTACCAACAGTAGTAAAACAAAATTTAATATTTTTTAACTAAAATCGATTAACAGAAAGTTTGATAAATGATCAGGGGGAGGAAGTCAAAAAAATACAGTGAGCAACGTCGAGGTATTGAAGAGTCTCCCCTCTTTTGATTTTGATCTCGGGTTGTACAATTTTTACGAAATTGGCATCTCACATTCCAAAATTCGAACTTCATGATTTGTCCCCTGAATTGCAGCTAGACGACTGTTTATTATTCACAGAAGGTAGGCCTTGAAGCTTCATTTTTAACTCTTGTTCAACTGATGAGAAGTCAAAGTATTATTGGTTGATAATCGGCAGCTCACAATAGCTAAATTTTTGACCTAGCAAATCTTCGTAAGGTGCACTATAATATATCCTACTGATAATTTTGAGGCTCCTCGATTAGATTTACCAAAGGAGAACTTCTGATTTGTAAAACTGTATAAATACTATTATTACAACTTATTCAAATACTTAATGATAAATGATGATAAAATTGAATTCAAACTAACCTTGCGGAAACAGTAATATGAAAATTCGTCCCGATATTATCTTGGAAAATAGAAAAGATTTCTCAAGTTGTCAATAAACCATTTTGGGGATCAAACGCCTAATTACGAAAGCATAGAATTTGGGGGATAAATTCGTTAATTTTGTTATAGGAACGTGGTAACATGGTGTACCCGACTACAGTCGAGAAGCAAAAGACAGAAAATTAAAAATGATATTGTTTAATGGGTTTTTGACAATCAAACTTTTCGTCTAATCGATCACCTTTCCCTAAACCATATTGGACCATTCCTTTGTGATCAGATTTTTTCCTCAATTAAATATTGCAAAATTGTGTTATTTTAGTGTTCAATCATAATAATAGAAGAATACATTAATATTTGAATAGTTTAAAGATGGAAGTAATTTCACATCAAAGTCCTTTCAATTAAATTGACTTTTTAATTTCAGTTCCAAATTCTGCAGATTCGCTATGATAATGCTTTGATTCGGTTTTGACGGTTATGTTCATGGAAGTATTTCCCTTCATTTCGTTGAGCAGCCACGCATTTTGAATGAAAATACATAGTTGGTAGCGCAAAAAAGTAAGGAGAGTGGTTGGATGACCGATTTCTTCCTTTCAGGTTTGCTGTATCCGACGTGAAGATTTTTAAGTTAATGGGACTCACGAGCGTTTGATTAGTAGTCAGCAATACTCCTTTTGTGTGTTAAAAGATGTTCCCATCTTAACTATAAATACCTACGGAGGTTCCCCTTTATATATATTTTTCTCAGTCTTCTTCTTCCTATTTATTTTTATTGAAGAGAGTAATTACAATTAATCATTTGTTATCTCCGAGAAGCCATTGAATTATTATTATCAGTTTTATGTTTTGCTACCAAAAATTTGCATCACACACGATATTCGGTAATGAAATTTCAGGGTGAACCGAGAAAAAAATCTTTCTCAAACTATACACAGTCACACCGTTTTCAAGGCAAAGTTCTGTCTACCTATGAGGTCATGTGAAGTGGTTGTTAGAATATAGGTCAGTGTTTTTACACTGATGTACACCAATAGCACAACGGTAAGTTGTACTTATGAGATAAGACAGAAGGTGCCAATGTAAGAAGATGGAACGTAAAATAGTGCACTTTAACTGCAAGGCTCAACTACCACAAGTTAGGATGATGCAGTCTGTGACAGGATAAAGAAGACAAAAAAATTATAAATTTTGCAGATAAGTTATAAAATTACTAAAACATTAATGATAAGAATATATTTATTAATGTTCTTGCCTATCGCAAACCAGAAGAAATTTTCTGTAATTTTTAATCAAGTGTGACATTTTTTTTAAAAACTATCAAGGACATCAGTAAGGGATACAGAGAGATGTTGATTCAAAGGAAATAAATTCTAGGCTCCATGTACTTTATCGTTCAATCCCCTTCGAGTTGCTTTGAAATTTCTTCCCAATTCTCTTAATTAAATTTTCTTTTGACTTACAGCTCATCATCGTCAAGGAGAACTAAAAACAAAGCCTACACAAATTAATGGCCAAGACAAGTCGGTCAGGAAGCAAGAGGAAGTCTTTAACTTTACCAAGCCGTCCTAGCTAAAACAGCCAAAAATGTTAATTTTTGTCTTTAATGGTGTTAACTCC